>JACEII010000041.1:3179704-3217665 GCA_014332785.1 Antheraea mylitta
TTTGTTACTTTGTGATTATATGTTACAGTCGGCTTTGTAACTTTGAACCAGTATAATAGGAAGAGCCATACTACCCTTATCACATTGCAATTCAAACAGAAACAATTGAGTTAGGAACTACTAAAACTACGATATTAAGGTAGAGTAACAAATAATTAACACAGTGACAAAGGTCTGGCAAAGTTTATCCACGTGTTCCCGGCTTGATGCGTGTTGGCTGACAATTTTAATTATTAACGAGGATTGATGGAGTCCCAGGGGATAGCACGGTAGGGGGTGGATGTGTTACGTCTTTTTGAGAACAGGGAAATGTTTGTGACAGGACTGAAAGGAATTCTACAAAATTGCATTCTAACTCTATTCTAATTATTTAACTGATTGCCAAACATTTTAAAATTTTATTTTCGATTCCTAATGGTTTTGCTGTGATAGGTTCACAGGTTTCTGTAAAAGTGATGGCTGTTGATAGATCTCTATTGTCCGGTTAGTCATAAATATCCATTGATTAATTTCACTTTCCTTCAGAAAACAATGCAATTATTTTGAAGAATTTACAAACATCAACGGTGTTAATGACTCTGACTTGTCGTTTAAAGATATATGTTACATCTAGAGTCAGCTTGATTTATAATTCTCAGAGATATTTAAGCATTGTAAAAATGTATAGTGATAGGGCAAGTTTGAAATAAAAACTTCTTTAGGCGCATTGAGTGGTATTTTTTGGCAGGAGATAAACTTATAATGTCGCATCATGACATACAAATAAGCGTGATCGATTGTCTTGCGTTTGCACGAATTGTGTCCAACTAACGAAGCGTAGGATGCTAATTAATGTTAATAATGTTAATGTACAAAATAAGAAAAAAAATGAAACTAGATTTAATCTAATAATTCAAAAGGGTTCCACAGCACAGGGAACAGCCTTTCCACTGTTGTAAATGTTCACTTCTGTCGGCAGTACTTAGACAGTCCAACTGCCTCAGTTTTTTAATCCTATTGGCTAAATAGTATAATCTATAAAATACTGTTATATTCTATATCTTATAATACTCTGTACTTTTATTCAAGAACGATTATACAATTTACAGATTGGAATATGTATAATTTTGTTATGTTTTTAAGGTTATGTTTTCTATCACTGAAAACCGATTTATTATGAATTTGGAATTTCATACATCGCTGAGATACCCTAGCGTAGCTAGTAATCCATTATCGTATCCCGTTCATTCGTTCCATGGTTTTTAGAATCTCTAATATTTTAATTTAAAAAAAGAGGGATTTCGGTGTTTGGTTGATATTTATGGATTCTATACTATTTTTACATTAAATTATAATTATCTTAAATAACTCTATACAAATTCAGATAGAACTTTAGCGGTGTTATTACAAAAAAGTTAAACACGTTTTGAACGCTAGCGTTAAAAAGATCTCTCGGTGAATGTTCGCCGTCTTGCTCTTTTGTCTCGCTTTGCTTAGGTTAGGTTACACTTGCGAAAAAAGAATAACACGATCTTGCTTCGGGCGAGCTCGATGCATTTCGTACGAAACTTTTTTTAAACCAAGTATTTAACTTTTTTGTAATAACACCGTAGATGTTTAACAAATAAACTGATGACTTAACCTCAATACCTAGGTTTATAAATTTTGTCTGTAAATCCTTACTTGCATTCGCTAAAACGTGAGTACTCGCACTATTATAATATGAAAATTACTCAGGGTCATAGAGTAAAATAATATTAAGCATTTCATCTAGATTGCACAAGAAGAAAAAAAAAACAACATTTTTTAAATACCCTATTAGGCCTCCCACGGCAGCGGCTGAAGCCTAGGTTCGATCCCTCGGTAGGGAGCCCTTGAGTGCGTTGCTTGCGCGATACGGTGACACACAAATATACATCACCGCTACAACACTACACGATCACCCCCACACACGTGCACGCCTACACGCTTACACATGAAAGTGGAAGGGTTTACTTTTTTTCCCATATTGAACTAAAAACTCTCAATTTTCCGATAATAAATATATGGAGGAGTTGTTAAGGCGTGTATGCTTGGTACACATATACGTTTCAACAACTCTACATATATGAATAGTTAGCTAGGTTAGCTAAGATAGGTCGCGATTTTGCATGCAACAGGCAACAGCCAAGCCGAGGTGTGCCGTGCACCCTTGAGCTGGTTGCCAAAATAAAATCGGCTGAGTGCCTTAAGCGCTCGCCTTAGTATTCCGGTGAAGCTGTTAAGACCTTGCTGGGTCAATAGCGTAGTCATTTCGAAAATAAAAAAAAAAAACATTTTTTAAATATGACACAATTCAGGACACGGCCATTTTAGTCCAAATTAAGCACAGTAACATACTGTGATAACTAAATCGTGTAATAATCATAGTTTCACCTGATGTAAGATGACTCTACAGGTTGTGGTGGCAAAATATGGTAAACATACTGAACTTAGAGGGACTGCCTCTAAAGTGTAGCTGCCGAAACATATCACTGGTGCTTGGTAAGAGATTTTCAACTGAAGATGGTTGCTAGCCAGGGGGCTTAGAAAAAGCCTTACAGCATCTAAGTTTTATTTATCTGCGTAAAAATAGTGAACTACCACATATTTGTTTTTCCACAAAGTATACATACATACACAATAAATCGCTATGATTAAAGTAAACAATGTCACCCTCGAAAACAGATATCTTTCTTCTTTTTTTGTATATATTACTTAGTAAAAGACGAATTCCGGGAACGATAAGAGAGCGTGTCGTACGTCTGATGTCAAGGAATGGTTCAAGATATAAGAGGAAAGAAAATTACAATTAAATAATAATTTACATACAACATTATTATTGTTGCGTATTCATTATTTTTGTAGGACTTTGTATGTAAATGGATATTATAATATAGGTATTGTATTTATTGTGCTTATCTAGGTTACTTTCAAATATTCTGAAGTTATAAGTAATTAGCGGTAACGATTGTTAGCTATCCACTTCCGGTACCGCTCGTCATTCAAGACTCGAGATACTAGCGCTACCTACATATTAGAGATACGCATTGATACTAGCGCCAAGCGCCAACATATAAGAGAGACACATTAACACTAACGCCATTTTATTAAAGATACATAAATGAGAATTATTATAATTATATAGATTTCAATGAGTCCCTTCAATAGGAATTGATATTGTTCATTTATTACTTGCACCACATTAGTTTTATGATAATAATAGTAATTGCTTTGACTTCAATAGTTTGACGTATAAAGGGCTAGATGTCTCTACTCTACACACGTACACATATTTCAGATACATAAATAACAATGATATAACAATGATTTTACGTAGAATTGATGTACGTAATTAATATTAATTTGTTCATTAATTATTATCTTTGTGTTACTTAAAACATATAGCAGAATTATAAGAAAATGGTAATTGCTTTGAGTTATATAGTTCGTCTTATAAATTATATAGTTCGGCATATAAAAGGCAAGATGTCAGTGTTATCTACGCATTCTTTTGTAAAAAGTACTGTAAGCCGTAACTCTGGGCAAATAAAGAGTGAAAGTATTTACTTACTGTTATTGGCATCCTGACTGCATCGACTATGTCGTATACAACCTGATAACACGATCATAAATAAAGATGGATAAAAAGAAAAAAAAAGAATATTTATTAGAGAAGTAAGAAATAGAATAAAATTCATTTAGCCTACAATGTGTATCTTAAAATTTGGATTTTGTTTATAAACAAAATTATATTAATTATAGACAAGTCTGAGAATTAGCACAAACTACTGTTTCAACAGTATTTTGCTATGACTCATCCGAAACTTAACTTGCTTATAAACAACTTTTTTTTTCTTTTTTATTTAGGGACTTAGGTCCATGAAGAACATATCAGTCCCATATAAACTACATAAAAATCTTCATTCGTCCACAAATATTTTACTTGAGATATACGTATGCGCTTACATCTTGCGCCACACCACAATAGACCCCCGCGTCACCTGGCGGCGTTGGGCGCAGAATAATTTATTACGTTTCTTAAAAGCCATTACCGCGTGACACCGTCAATGGACCGGCGCCCGCCCTCCCGCAATTAGCATGAATTTTATACTGAAATGCTACTGTAAGCTTCTGACGTCGCCGCGACGTAAGGACTTAACTATTTCTCGAATCGCTTGCGAGAGTAATATTTACATAGCCTTTAACCTTAAATCCTGTAGTTAATATATATTTGTGAGTAAGAATTGACTTCTGTGCCGACAGCATATATTAATAGTACTTACTGTTTTGTCATCCAGTAATCGAAAACGACCCTAATTCTTTAATTATTTTACATACACGCTGTTATAGCTTAATAATAAATAGCTTTATTTATGACAGAGTGTATGAACCTCTATGATCCTTGCATACGATTGTGTATTGTCGTACTGCGAGCGTGCATTAATACATCATTACATCTTACCAATTTTATAATCGTGATTTTATTTGATACGTTTTGAAGCCTGAAATCTATACTAATATTATAAAGAGGTAAAGTTTGTGAGTTTGTGACGTTGTGGCGTTGTAGGGGGTAATCTCAGGAACTACTGGACCGATTTGAATAATTCTTTCAATGTTATATAGCTCATTCATCGAGAATGGTTATAGGCTATATATCATCACGCTAATATCAATAGGAGAGGAGCACAGACGAAAAATGTTTCAAAATCGGGATGTTTTTCCTTTTAAGAACTGCTGCGTGTTAGTGTATCTATTCCACGCGAACGAAGTCGCGGGCAGAGGCTAGTCTTGCATAAATTTTGTAAGGGGTAGAGAAAAGTATATTGGGTGCTTTCATCTAGGAAAAATTTTTGTTCTCTGAGGATACGTCAAATCACCATTATTGCGACCAGCAATTATAGTCTATATAGCATATAATTCTCTTATTATATGTCAGTCATATGTTATGTGTACAGATCGATTATTTCATTACGCAGACTTCTATATGCTTGACATATAGTCAAACAAAATTTACATAAACAATTAATATTTCATTTTATTTATACATTATAAATACATTTTAGTTTATGCAATTCTTATGAAATCTAACTATGCCAAATTAGTTATCCGTGCGTGCAATGTGCTCAAAAAGGGGTGCAAAGTTTTTTCGCCACAAATGTAACATACAAATATGTCTTGAAATTTCTGTCTTAAAACATTATTGTTTTTATAATAGCAAAGTGTAGTTAAGGTGTATTGCGCCGGAAAGTAAGCAAAGTTATTTTTCCAACTGACTACGCTATTGGCCTAGCAAGGCCTTAACGGCTTCACTTGACTACAGGTAAGTAAAGCATAAATTAAAAACAAAGATGACCAACGAAAAATCGGCCGTCAGTTGTCGAATGTTACTATCATGCTAACTTGCAAATCTATTGCATATATACTGGCTGATATCGAAAAGCAACAACCTAATTGAAATGTAAAAAAAAATAAAACCAACTTCAAAAAAATGTCCTCTAAAATGCATTAGAACATCTTTAACCGTAGTTATGTATCTACTTAGTTTTAAATTGTTATAAACCTAGCAACATTCAAATTATAAATTCCTATTCGATATTTAGCGTCATCTCGTGTAGTTTGTTGATCTAAGATACAGTGCTAATGAAATTGAAAATATCCACTCTGCAATAAAAAAAGAATTTTCCAAATTGTTTTGTAAATAATTTAAATTGTCCTGAGGTTTGCTTGAGGTGCAGACGTCTGCTGGGTCCGCTAGTTACATTGTAAAAATTACAATTTCTCCTGTTAAAAATTTCTTTAAACGAACGTTTTTTTATAGATATAACTAAATTTAAATAGTGTATAGTTTGTTTATGTTAATCTCTGAAATACTACTTTTACTTCTTCTACTTGTATTACTAACCTTTACACGATGTTAGAATACATATTATTATCATGTCCATAAGGATAAGTAAATGTAATTATAAACAATCTATGAGAAGTAACATAATTGGTATAATGATAATAGAGCTTAAGTACTAATGATATGATTATATTAATAGAATATAAACAATTCATATTAGTGCTATACAAAGTGTATCAGTTAGCGCTATTTTGTATGAAATCTTGTCTTTTTTTTAGTTGTTTGATATTTCTCTTTGTTGTAAATGCCAGGAGTTTCCCTATCGATCTATTAATAACAATTCATTTCTACTTAATTTACCTAAACCCTTCACATAGCTCTCAGCGACAGCAAATTTATCTTTACGACAATGTATCGGTGGACATCAAGCTAGTTATCTAAATAAAAAAAATACATATAAACGACTTTAATATAAAATATACTTTTTTTTTGTTTTGTCCTCGCAGAAGCATTTGCCAGTGTCAATGTTTTGTTTCAATAGACAAACACGGAAAAAATAGTTAAAAAATCAATATTGTTAGTAGAAGTTAAACCAACTATCAAATATACTTATTA
This sequence comes from Antheraea mylitta, assembly GCA_014332785.1. Lineage (NCBI taxonomy): Eukaryota > Metazoa > Arthropoda > Insecta > Lepidoptera > Saturniidae > Antheraea > Antheraea mylitta. The sequence continues at coordinate 3,186,162 of JACEII010000041.1, forward strand.
ATTACGATGTAAAACATAGTTTTAAAGGCACAACACACACGTGTAACACTGAAAATAAAACTTAAGAATGAATTCTATTATGAAGATTAACGATGCGTAAGCGGCGATAATTCACGCGTTGAAAAAACCGTTCAGCGATATTTACGATCGATTCCGAAGAGAATATATACTTACACATTTACTCCCGGGGTTAAAAATAAATGCGAAGTATAAATGTACGTGCGAGTTTCACTTGAAGTTTTATGAGTTTAACATTTCAGTCTTTTAGAAAAAAAGCACATGGGGAAGGCATCAGTTTTCTTACTTTATTTTCGAGAGATGTACATTCTAAACGCGACATCCTTATTCCTTTTTCTTATCACAGCTATCAGTACACACATAGTATTACAGTAAGTGCGAAATGCATGAAACACATTGTAGTACTAAATAAATGCGATTTATAATGTTTTGAATGTAATATTTTTCCTTTTTCGAACTGATTATACGGTACTGGCCTGATGGGTCATCACAGCTTTACCGGACTAATGGAAGTAAAGAAAATAGCTATGAAATATAAGGTCCAATAATTACCGTAGCGTTCCGCAGTAATCGCTTTCGCAACAATCATTGAAATCTATGAATCGAGTTATAAACAACCAAATGTTAACCAATTAATACATTTAAATTTAGTTCGTTTTCGTTTACGCTTGACTATATTCAACCAATAACGGTACCTCATTTGTTACCATTTTTATCTAAAATCAGTATTCTTAGTATTTAGTTTTGATCATCACTTCATAACCCCTGCACGTATTTAGCTAGATATTCTCATTGTTGGTTTATTACAGTTTGTTATGTCAGAACAGAGATATGGAAGACAATGTTTGAGAAATCGTGCGGGAGAGCGTAAATTTTGAGTTAAAAAAAATATGTAAAAGAATGAATAAACACACACACACGCGTGTGAATGAATGAATGAGTGAACAGAAGATAGAGAGTTATTCAAGAATACTGATAGATTAAAGTTCAGTTCCCGTTATACTTCATTACATGGCGGAACTGTAAGAGATATTTGATCTCGTATGATCCATTAGTACATCGGTGTGAAGCCCAAGCGGGCAGTACTAGATGTAATAAAGTAATAAATTATATACCGAAAATCAACATTGTTATCTCGATCGACATTGGCCAGAGCGAGTTAATTGCGGACGCCGATTGATTGCGAGATTACAAATTGCTCGGGACCGGGCCGCTCCGGCGTACAGTCTGGTCACAAATTAACATGTTTCCTCATACACATATATCGATAAACGTTGTTTCGACATTTAGTCGACTAAAGCCCAGTTTCGACTTCAATAACGACTTACCTTTTACGTTTTTTTTAATACTTTCTTTGTAAGATAACTGCACAATATCTGATGGAAAGAATGACGTATGCCAGAAACAAAACACCAATTTTTTTTTATTATACTAATTTTTATTCTAGTCGAGATAGTTTCAACTGTCTTATAGCCGTAGTAGTCAAGTGGTTTAACCAATGATATGTCAATTCGATGTTTTCAGGTTCGAACGCTGAAATGTATCAACGAATTTTTCGTAATTCGCGTATTTACTATACTAATTTCTATTGGTAGCATTATCGGCTGCCGATGAAGGAATAAATACATTGCGAGGCAACTTAAACTTCATGCAATTCCATGTGTATGTGGAAAAAGTATAGACTTCTGAAGTCGGAGTTTAAATGGCTGATACGTTATAGACTGGCGTAGTAATTATGCCTATGCCTTTTTTTTCTCGAATTGATTACGTTATTCACCTAGCAAGTTCTTAATAGCTTCATCGGACTACACGTATATGCCCTTACAATGGCTATCATAGAGATTGGCGTAATAATGAAACGAAGACTACAATTATATTTTTAAAAGGTAACATAATCTCAAGTAAGTCCTTACTAGCATTATTAATTAGAGTGTGGGACAAACCCACAGTTGTTACGCATTCACGCCTTAAGTACTGGACCGATTATCGTGAAGTTTGGAATATCGCTGCCAGGGTTACTAAAAAGGAAATAGGTTACATTTCATTTAGAAAAAGTACTGTTGACATTTACATTAATGCGAGTAAAACCGCGGGCAGAAGCTAGTGAAACTATAAACAAAGACATAAAATTGAATACAGTTCACGCTACTTAGCAGTATTTCTCGGTTTTCCCTTAAATGCACATACCGCGTAATACTGGAACAATGCAGCGGGATCCTTCGGCCCGTAGGCATCCGTAGGTGGTTCAAACAATGCCATTCACGGCCGGATTACGGTTCACAATGCTCATAAAGGAACGCCAGTACTGGAAGCGATGTGTGTACGACTATGGAGAACCTTTAACCTACATGCGTCTAAAACAATTAAAATGAAACTTTAAATTGACTGAGGTAAGGGCGTTTTGTGGTCACTTATGGTGTCTTAATATCGTGGTTCAGGTGAGCGTGGTTTAATTGTTTTTTTTTCCTCTCTTCCTAATGAGGCACAAGTGGTCGACAATGGGCCGTCATTGTGTCATTGACTTTTGAACACTTTTTGTTTTCCCGCTTAATTTGTCCCGTATTAATTTTCATGTGTGTGAACGGATGTTAGTTAGTGCGCTCTACAAATTGTTACCTCTTAGTTAAATTTAACGGTTATTTTAAAAAGGCTTTTAATTATGTTATTGTTTGTGAACCCTATTATAGTTTATTACTTTGTTTTTATTCACAGTTTTAATTTCTGTTTTATCATAAGGTTGCTTTTTTACAATGATATTAGAGTAACTAAAAGTAAATTTATAAACTAAACTAAAAATAAATTTCAAATTATTTATAATTGAATGAGTTCCAGCATAATTACCCCTTAGATGCATGATTCTTGTTTTGAAATTTGAATCTAATATTAAAATAACAACAACAAAACGGTAAACCCTATATGGCCACGAACTAAAAAGTTCGCAACATCCTATCTTTGCCGTACCGTGAAGCTGTGGAACAATCTCCCGGCTAGTGTGTTCCCTCCTTCCTATAATATGGGGTCCTTCAAGCGTAACTTGAAGAGGCATTTACGCAGGCCGGCATGACAGCGACGACCGACGAAGGATGACGTATCTCTCAGCAGTCGCCGTTGTTTTTGGATTGCACTATGCTTACCATCAGGCACAGTGCAGTCACTTTGCCGTGCTATTATAAAAAAAAAATAACCTCAACTATTCATTCATTCACACATAAGGTGTTTTTATTAGTTCTAACTTGCTTTCGGTAACGGTAGTTTGCTTTCAATGCGAAAGTGAAATGTAGACAATTGGCACTAATATACTATAAGGGTTAAGGTCACCTCTTTCAGTATGAACTAAATTTATAAAAAAAACTTTGGTATTCATTATTTTGTTTAAATATAATTATCGGCATGCTTATAGAAATATAATATCTAAACCTTCCTCATGACTCACTTTATGTACTGTTGAGTATATCGTGAACAGATAGACAGACAGACGTTTGTTTTATAAATCTATATTTAAAAGCTGAATCTAATAAGTAATCTCTGAAAATACCAATGAGATTACGCTACCTATGAAAAAAAAAACAATATTTAGGAGCACAACATTTGTCTTGAAAGTATGCTAAGCGATAATGAAGTAATAATGTAGATAGAAGTCGTAACAGGAGTTAAGGAGAATAATTAAATTAGTAACAGATTTAACAGAATTAAAGATACTTTTGTTAACTCTAATAATAACCTCTTGTAACTTCTGAAAAACGTACATAAGCGTTCATTATGTAGTCTACATAATATTTTGAAAAATCGTTTATCTGTCTCGAAATGTCTTCCCGAAACTGGTTCAGTTATTTCAGGGAAAAGATTAGATAAAAGACACTTTTTGAGGTGTTTTGTGTAACTTCTAGCGTACGATGTAAGCTTAGGATTACCGTATTCGGATGCCGTTTCGAACGATGTACAAGTTTCCACAACGAGCTATTGATGAAGGAATACATCTTGATGATACCACAGCCTTATTAGTAGGGCATTTTGTGATATTTGTCTCGCTAATTAACCACTTGTGATGTATTTAAAGTAACATTATCTTCAATAAAAACAAAGAAGTTTATTATGTAAATAAATTACACTGCTTCCGCGGCATCCTTCGAAAGGTAAAAACTTATTTATATAACAGCCAAGTATCGATCGAAGGCTATAAATAATCATAACATCTATTCCAAGCAGTCTACCGGAGGAATTGTCAAACAAAACACGTCTGAGTCTGGCGACGCGACGGTGGAGTTGCCCGGCCGTAGCGTCGCTCGTTAGCGCACAGCAAACAAATTCGATTACCTGCCGAGACGAACTTGTCTAACGTTTGTATACATTAATAGACTGTGACTATATGGATGGTCAATTTTGTAATCAAATTTTAGGGTAACGTAAAGAGACATTTACGCAGGCCGATATGACATCTACGACCGGCGATCAATAGTTTGCTCTCGGTGGTCACCATTGTTTTTGGATTGTACTTTGGTTACCTTAAGGTATAGAGCAGTCACTTTGCCGTGATGTAATAATAACATATTAATTTTGTTTAAGCACCCTTTTTTTCATAGTGAAATTCCTAACAGTTATCCATTCCGCCTGGCAACTGAGGATGGGTTTGTCCAAGTTACACGGACTAATACTCAATGGTTCCTTCTTACACCTTTTGGCCAGAAGCAGCAGGTACTGCCTAATCGAAGCTACGTCTGCTCCACCGATAGGTGTTGTTTCCTCCTAAGGGGCCCCAACTGCGATCTGAGGTCAAGATGGTAAACCCCTCAAGGAGGGGTGGGTGTTAATTTAACCCTGACTAGCTAGGGGAGTTGCATCCGCTCAATGCTCCTTCACCACACAGGTCTCTGTGCAGTTTAACTGTCCAGCTACCCCTGGATTATTGTATAGCTAAGGAACTATATAGCGTTAAGGTTATAAAATTTGATACCGTGCATCTGTTGGTATTTTCTAGTACTTGCACATATCTATATATATATATATATATATGTAATATTATCGTGCTATTTTTTTAAATTTTGTACCTAATCATCCAGATTATTACTACCATTGTCGAGGATCATGCGATAATTCTAATGTTCTAGCAAGAAGGCGGTACGCTTGTTTGTGGCATCTCAAAATTCATGCTCAGTGGTATTATCCCGCTTCCCATTCACTTATGTATAATAACCGAATTATGTTACGGAAACTGCCACCAATGTTACAAAATATAGAGTAAACTAAGACAAGATTGTGTATAAAATACAAAAGCCACTATATGGTAGATTAAGATCTCGCCAAAAACTCACCGTCTTTTATTATTTTTTATACGAAATCTTTTGATCACAACCTTATAGAGACGATGTTGGCTTAGTTGGTAACACAGTATGCATAGAAGGGTCTTTGAAATGCAACTGCTGCAAAGCGCTTAATATATTTGTCGATTTTTGAAGTTGAGGATGCTGATTCACCAGATGAGCATTATAAAACAACCTACAACTTCTGCTATTAATCCTGATTTGTTATCATCAGTTACCTCTCGCTGAAAGTTCAAATTTTTCTGAGCACTCCAACACACTGAGCTCGAAGCATCAGTAATATTTCGACATCTAGTTTAATAAATATGTAGGTGTGTAATCTTTTTCTTAAAAATCATGACGAATGGTCGAGTTATGAGATTGCACACGATTTAATATTTCTCTTTCTTGGCGCTCGAAACCTTGCATAACATACTTTACCCGGTTTACCAAGCCTATTTTATCTATTAGCATATCTTCAGACTTATACTCTATATGATAATTGTTCATCACGTAAAAACCGTCACGTAATGTTCACTCTTTCGAATGATACAATCTTTCGCAGAGAATCTGCTTTAGATCAAACCACTGATAGTCCCAGTCATAGGTTGTTCATATGTAGTCCGGTGAAGCTGTTAAGATCTTGCTAGGTCAATAGCGTATTCAGATCGAGAGAAAAAAGGGTGTTTATGCAAAAAACATTAAATAATCTCTTAGGCTTTGTATTGGTATCATAAAAGATTGGTCGATATACAGTACTCTACGTTGATATATCTGCATCGTATTTTCGTCCGAAAGAATTTAAAGGGCTCATTCGTCCAGCTGACGCAGCGCACAATTAACCAACATTGTTCTGAATAAATCTTTATTTGTTCGTCTGGCAGTCGCGCGTTGCAAGCCTGCGCTTTTTACACGAGTTATCCATACTGAACTGTCCACTGTAATTGTACGTATACTAAATTGTTAATCTGTCCGTATACGGGGTAAAAGTGATAATTGTTAATACGGGATTATTTTCTATATGTAAACTATAACGGGAAATACAATAGAATCTTAAAATTTTGGCAGCATTATTAACAAGATTCTGCCAAAAGTTAACAAGTGAATAAACTGTTTTCGGTTTTGTTCATAGAAAAGAGTATACGAATGCAATCTTTTCTCATACCGGTAATAACCCTTTATTATTTAAGATTATTACTATCAATTAATATTATCAAGTAAGTGATTAATGTGCATGTCCGTCGCTCCGGGCAGTTAAACTGCACAGGCCCATGTGGTGGAGTTGCATTGTGCCGATGCGACTCCTACAGTTCGTCAGGGGCGGTCAACATCCACTCCCCTTGAGGGGTCTACCATCTTGACCCCTCAGGCCGTATTTGGCCGTATTTGTCCCCTTAGGAGAGGACAATACCTGTCGGAGGAGCAAACGTAGTGTCGATTAGACCGTCCCTGGTCCCCCGGCCAAAAGGTGTAAGAAGGTACCATGGGGTTTTAGTCCATGCGACTCGGGTATATCCATCCTCTACTGCCCGGTGGGATGGATATCCGTTAGGGATTTACCATGAAAAAAAAATTGATTAATAAAAAGTCTCAGTATCCAAACAAAATCGACTCCAATGTTAGAACTTTCCAAATGGATCTTATGACATTTATAAATAGTACCTGGGTGACCGAGCCTAGCTCGGTTCTTTAAAAAACATTTTTAAATGAAAATAAACTGTTAGGTTTGCCTGATAGAATTAACTTTTTTTACAAAAAATAAAAAAAATATACCTCTTTGTCTTGTCACTCAGATTCGAACTGGGGTTACACGGATTTTCGAAGTAACCGATTTCCATCTGAGCTTCACTTTACTTGTGCACAATATTAACCAAACTATACTACGCAAAACACCACCAACATCATATATTATAGAGCCAAATAACACAAGATTTTGAATAAAATATAAAGTCCACTACACGACATTCCAAGATCCCGCCAAAAACACCTGAGGCATGTTTATGAAAAAAATAAAAATGTATATATGTCAAAAATTCTACCAAAAAAATAAATAACCCTATATAATTCGCTTAGTGGTTAACTATCTGAATATGACAATTCCAACGACTTTTATTTTATAATATAACGTTTTAAATCACATCATTAATTTATATCTAATAATACATATCATAGAAACCACTCAATTTAAAATTAGGAAATTTATTGAAAAAAAAGTAACAAAACGTAAACGAAGAAAAAGATGTTAGGATGAAAACAGTGAAATCAAAACGCAAACGCAATTTATGGAGTGCAGTTGAAATGAAGTAGGGAGTTAACGGTCGCTGTAGACGCTTGCCCAGTTTTAATTAAAACTCAAGATTCATTTGCAAGCTGTTAATTTCATTGCAAGGTGTCTTCACACAGATAAGACTAAATATACTTTGAAGTGATACGGATATCAGTTCGCTTTTTTCAATCGGCGTCGCAGAAGCATTCGCCAGTGTCAGTATTTTAACATCATTTGTTAATTATGATAATTACATATTTTATGAACATGGTAAATATATATGTATGGCATATATATATGAAAATGACAACATTAAGTAAGTTCTACAATTTTTATAGTGTGTATAAATCGAATTTGAGGTTATAAAGTCAGGTGTAAATTTAAGAATATTTTTTTCGGCTCCTTAATATTAAAATAAAAAAAGACTAAGTGTTTTCAAAATACAATACCATTAGATCTTACGTGTTGAGTCATATTTCCTGTGAATTAAATAAATGTCACATACAGAAGTCATAAAAGATGCCACAAATCATATTTTAATGCGACAAATGAACTACAAGAGACTCGTATTGTATTAACTCCGCCATTACGCGGTACTAAACAAAAGATTACAATGTCATGTGTGTACAATAACAAAAAAGAGACGATTTAACGATCAAATAAATCATACTGAGTAAGTTTCAAAACCGTGACGTTTGCGTGAATTTATCGCGTTTTGATTTGAACCAGATGGAGACTGTAAAAAGTGGCCCCAATCTAATTAGTTTCAGTAATTAGTTACTTTGAAACGTTTTAACATTTTTAATATCAAAGCAACTTAATTTAAGGTAGTCCGGTGAAGCTGTTAAGAACTTGCCAGGTCAATAGCGTAGTCAGTTCGAGAAAAAAAAAACTTAATTTAAGTTTTATGTACTTTAATAAATATATAACGAATGTATGTAATTATTATCAATTACTTAAAAAGTCCTCATTAATTAATCAAAATAAACTGGAGCCACGATTGCCGCCAATATTTATACAAAAAATGTCTGAGTACGCTATCATAACCAAAATGAAAAGAAATCAGAAATCCAAACAAATAAATATAATTGTAGTATCTGTTTGTAATGATAAAACAACGCCTTTTTACTAAAAGGATTTCAGAGTACGTGAGATGGTACTTATAACACAAAGCCAATCTTTGAATTTTTTGTCTATCTGTTTTTTTTTTCGATTTTGATGAGATTTTCACTGGCAAATAGCGTTTCTTCACTTTTACCTAATTGAATATAATTAAGGTAAGTAAGTAATATTTACATTTAAAATAATAATTAAGATACAAAGGATATTAGTAAAATAATTATAAAAAAATTAAGAAATTATAATGTCTTCTTCGAAGGCGTCTTAATTGTATACCTTTGAATAGGTAGACGAAACAATTAAAGAGATCTCATAAAATATTAACGACGCTTACCGTGTCCTCAAGTTCTTAGTAGACTCGGCGAAGTGTTATTCTAACAGCACTTAAAATTTTAATTGTCAATTGTTGTCATATTTTACGAGCAAAATAAACTTTCGAACCGCTTAGAATTCAATTCATAAGTTTCTATCATTTTCGCTTTAACAAAAAAACCCGTATGTTACAAAAGGATAGTTATATTATTACTTGCTTTAGTTAATTTTATTGGTAAGAACTGATATTTCATTATTTAGTAGGAATATAAAACGAAAACTGTGTTATTACGAAAAAGTTAAATATGTGTTGAATACTTTCTTTTAAAAAGTTACGGTACTTTATTATTAAATGCACAGCGCTCGCCGATCGCTGCCGCGGCAAGCTGGCGTTATCCTAACCTAACCAAAGCGAGATAAAAGAGCAAGATGTCGAACGTTCGGCGAGCACGGTGCATTTAATACGAAAGTACCCTAACTTTTTAAAAGCAAGTATTCAACACATACTTAACTTTTTTGTAATAACATCGTAATTGTTTTGCCAAAACTACTGAACCAATTTTGAAGATGAATTTACTAGCAGATACAGAATTTTTCAGAGCATTATATGAACTATATATATTTACGTTTTATCAAAAGGGTTAAGAAACAATAATACAATTGAAGTAAAGTAATTTAAAATTTGCAAAGGTCCTTTTGGGGTAGATAGTAGAAATGATTTTCGAAGGGATAGTGACTTTGTTGATCTCGTCGTCTGAAATTCAAGTTGCATCTTTGGCTGAAAGAAAACATCATGTTGAAACCATAGCTTTATGTCAAGGCTATTGCTAAGCCTGCCTATCTACTACCTACTACTACTACTACCCTCACGTTGTAAGTTTATTGCCAAGCACCTGTTGGTATGTCCCTGCAGCTGTATTTGCGAGTCTGTTCTTGAGTATCTTTATTCAAGATAAAATATAAGACCGATGTTGTGGGTTTTCGCTAGTATAGTTATCATAAATACATTCATTATATATACATATAATAAGTATATAAGTGTAAAGTATCTATAATATACTTTTTCGATCTTCGTAAAAAAATTGTTGCAGGTGTCTAGAAATAAGTGATAGAATACATTTCAACCATTTTTATAAATGTCTATCTGCCTGTTTGTTTATTTGTCTGTCTGTTTGTATGAACACGCATCACCGCTAAAGTATTGGATGCAAAATAAATCATTGAACCCTTAAAGAAAAACGTAATGCATATCCTCAGAAGTAATTTAGTATTTGTTTCATTAAAATCGGTCTACTCTATCAAAAGTTATTGTGGTTTTAATGTCGACGCGGCTAAGTACGAGAGAAAAGTAGATAAGTAAATGGGCGTAATACATTCAGATGACTTATTATTCACTGTTTTTTACAAAAGATTCCACGCAGGTAAAGTTGTGGGCACACCTAGTTTAATATAAACATATATAGGGACATCGATTTGATATAATTTATCAATGCTAAATCTAGTCACACGCATTGTAAATAATATTCATTATTTTACAATTTTAGTTGAACTACTAATTTATTATATAGTTTTATCGTTTCGCTTAAATACTCATTAATGATATAGTCTTTGGAGTATGTATCAAACAGACAAGTTCAAAAACGTCACGCAGTAATAGCTGGAGGCATGAAGGGAAGGGAACACTTAAAAATTTATTGAGTTTTCGTGTTCGCAACACACCGACACCAGCGCGACTGGAATCGTTATCTAAAAGTCTTGTACTCAGGACCCCAATGTGTCTGATTGTTAGGGACTTACATTCCAACATGAACATCAGTGTACAATACATATGCTTATATCTATATAGTTTGTACGCGCACCACGAAACAGCTACTGAATAGTTTTTGATATATTTATATATTTATTTCATAGACCCATTGTCCTTATCGAAAAAAATCAGGGTATCTGCATTATTAAAATGATCAAGATATTTTTTGTCTGTTGCTTGTTATTTGTAATTTTTATCGTATCTACTTATTCCCTATGGACAAGGGTAATGATATGATGCTAGATTACTCGCTGAATAGTCTTCTCTTTACCAGTATATGTTTTGTTAGAACACGCACAACAATTTCGGAGGTTACCTCGAACAGAAAGTAACGCTTCACTTTGTTTATCGTTATTCTCATATCGGATATACAACCAGCAATTGGTGAAATATTGAAAGCTATTTTGAATGCTCAAAAAAAAAGAAACAATGTGTAAATATTAAATTAAATGTGTAAATATTAGAAAATAAAGAACAAATGATTTCTTTGACCTGATTCGACCAAGAGGTCTCATTACTATAGTTACAAGATTGAAAAATTATTTTTATACGAGCCCTATAAAGGTTGAAAAGAGAAATAAGAACATTCATATTTAAAGGGAGCCTGAAGGAGAAACCTCCGTTCCAAATAAAGGTATACTTACCTTACTATTTTTGGAAGATTAACTCTTAAGGGACTGGACACAGGTATGAAATAACGCCTCAAACAATAATTTGAAATAGAAGTAGCCATTGATGCAAGCGATTATAAAAAATGTTACATACATTCCTATAATAATTCATTATAGAAATATCCATCCTCAATACGGTATGTTCTGTATTTCGTGTCCATATTAAATGCGACATGAAGGTAGAAAAGAAACGGAAGCAAAAATTGCGTACATTTGTCAAAGTCCCCCGCGGAAATGGCGCATAAATAAAGTCCAGTTAAAAAAATGGGATAATTTTAACTATCGTAACACGAATCCACCTCGAAACGTTATTGTCAGTGTATACGTTAAGAATTGGAAGTGTCAACGTAGTCTATAGACAGTGTTCCTTAAAATATATGAAATGTAGATGTCATTACTGGAGCTAGAAGATGAAATTTGAAAGAAGGCGCTAATAATTTTATAATTAATTACACAAGATGTTAATTTCAGGTAGCAACTACAGTACCGACATTATAACAATTTATGGAACCATTATTTAATTCATTTTATAGACATTTTTTGTGCCATGAGTTCATGACCCATATGGGATATTTTTGTTGTCCTAAAATTCCATAGATGACAATTGATATGACATAGATGTAAATGTGTATAGATTGCTTCTTCAATTTATATTTATGTTGCCCGAAATTAAAGAGTGTTCTCAATATTTTTCACAGCGTTGATTTTATTTAGTGTATAGTGAGTGTGGTGTGGTATTCTTTTTAGGTGATAAATTGTTCCTTATTGCTTTTGGAATTAATTCTTTTTTTTACCGCTTGTCACAACAGGGTTCCTATTACTAATCTATTATTTCTAACAAAACAATCTTGGTGTTTTATGATACTTAAACCCTTTAAAACCTTTAACTTCACGGTAACTATTTTTACAAAATTATTTTTTGTTCCTGTCTTTTATAAATTAAATAACTGTTTGTACGGTGAGATTCCTCTCTTAATTTTAATTAGAAAATATAGAATCTCTTAGGAGATACATTTTATAAGTTTTTTGCTTATGGTTAACGAAGAAATATATAACAAAATCCTATGCAAAATTGTATGTTCGTAGACTTATCGATTGCGATACGCTTTGCCTTATTGTCAAGAATATACAATTTTGATATACAATCTGGTTATTTTAAGCAAAATATATGAAAACCTAGGAGTAGATCAACGTAACGTTAAAATACCAAGAGAATAATAGATATATTCTTAAAAAAATAATCATAGTTATTTTCAATTCAATAATTAAATTTTGCTGTACACTATTCAACTCCCGACTCAACTCCATGGAACATATCCATCTAATCCAATCCATAAGGCCGCCCTTTGTACTAAAAATATAACTTGAATATGTTTTATAATGAATGTATATAATTGGTATGAATAAGGATTAAAAAATAAAAAAAATACATTATCGAAATTATCAGAAACACGATTTGTTTCGTTTTCATCGCGTTTCCAATAAATAAACACAAATGGACCACTAAAGGACACGAAAAATACTTTCTAATAACTATCGTGACGAAAATGAATTAATTTTAATGAAAGAAATCAAATTTATTTAATCAAGGATATAACCGTTCTTGTAAAACAACAAAAAAAATGTCTCCAACGGCTCTGTCGGTCGGATGCTCTGCTCTATTCCTGACATCGCGTGACCGTATCGTCTGAGTTTACTCGCGGGAGTGCCATCGAGAACTTATGGTAAAAGTGAATGATGTATGGTTATTTTAACGAAATAAGCCATAAAAAAATTGTATGCATAACAACAGCCACTATTATAGTGTTATCTATCCTTTTATTACTCGTTTATGAGACAATATTGTGTGTAAAAAATTATTTACGTTCGTATTAAGCGTGTTCTGTTGATAGGAGAAATTAATTAAACATCGAATGCATAACATTTTTATACTTTATAGTTTTCGACGTTCAGACATATATTTGAATTTTTATGCAACGTGATCTTAATTGATAAACAAGTAAAGAGTAGAAGAGGATTGGCTTTTAAATTGACGTAAAATTGGAACCTACAACTAGCATTCGGTTTTTTTAGTGAGATGACCTGTTGTCACCCCTACTCAGACTACCTCTGTGGCGGGTAAACAGAGACCTTGTCATTCCTGTCTGGTACATTACATTACATACGGTTGCTGATACAGATGTCCGAGCCGCATCGTACGGTTGGCTTGCATTTACAGTTAACTTTTTTATAGAATTCCGCTCATTAGAGTCGTCTGAAAGATAGCCTATAGTCTTCCTCAATCAATTCTAACTAATATTGTAAATGAAAATGTGAGATTATTTATTTCTTTGTTGTCGTTGTTTTTTCACGCTTCTACTAAACAATCGATGTTCAAGAAATTCTGGATAAACGTTGACAGTTGTATAGAAAAGGACATAGAATATATTTCGTCTAGAAAAATATTCTTCCTTAAGGATACATCAAATCCATACCTGGTGACTGTTTAAATAGTAGCAATGTTTCTGGAGGACACTCTTAAAGCACAGTGTCAATGACCGATGGGTGATTTCACTTTCACTTGAGATTGAATGTGGGAACGTCAGGAATAACACAAAACCGTGGAAAAAACTAGTTCACTATAAAATGCATATCAAACAAACAGAAAAAAAACAATCTTTTGGGCTTTTAATATTAATTATATTAAATTTTGTTCAGTGGTGAAAGCACTCTGCGTCGTGTATTATTACTTACTAGTGGGCGCCCAGTGGTCGACATTCGACCATAGTTAATTGAATTTTTTGAAGTTTCAACTTTATTAGGGTACTTTTGTCAAAGGGTTATAATTCTATAATCAAAGGTTTTTATCATGGTTACTCAGTTATTTGCCAGTTGCCATGTTGTTTATTATATAATCATGAAAAAATCTATGTGTAAATGAAAATGAAATTAATTATAATTTGGAAACAAAAACCACGCGGTAAAGCTCAAATTTTAACCAAACATAACTTTACGAAAATAAAGAAATTTATCGCAACCCATGTCACGATTTTCAATTTATTTTACACGACACCATGGGTGGTATTTCTGGGTGATATTTAATAAAATGTAGTCTGTTCATTATGAGAAATAGTGATATGCCCATTATCATCGTTTGGAAAAGTAATGGATGCACAATACAATCAGACGGTGAATCCAATACAAAGATGTTTTTAATACTACTATTAGCTTTGAAAATAAATTCCTTTTTTGTTGATACATGAGGTTGAATTGCAACATTGTGTAACCGCGGAGGTCTAAGTCATGGATTACTTTTTATGAACAAAACTCTTATTTTGATTATACAAATTATTATTTGGCTCATTTTTTTTATTCGTTCATCATTTGAAGTGAGTTCACCATAAAAAATAATAAACATTACAGTAATAGTTATATTTTATAATATCATTGTTAAATGTAGGATGAAAAATGGTTATTAGAACGTAAGAGTTAAAAAATACATATAGTCGAGCACAGCAACCTCTTTCACAACCTTTTTTGAAGTTCTTAATTATTAACAGCTGTCAAAATGTGTTTTTTATTTACATGTGTGTAAATGTTATGTAAAATTGGAGTAGTAGTGTGAGTAGTGAATATTTTAATTAATTTAATGTACTTCTAATGCATTTTATATAAAATAAATAACTTTCTGCACTTTTCCGCCTTATAAACTTTAACTGTGCCAAATTTCAAGTTCACCCGTTGACGGGAAATAGGTTAAAAAGGGGTACAATTTTTTTGCTTCACGTATTAATATATAGATTATATAATTAACCTGCAATTGACCAGTTAAATTCAAAGAGTATGTAAAGTATGGAACGTAAGTCGTATTATAAATATTGTAATAACGTTATAATATCATTGTTGAATGTAGGATGAGAAAGGGTAATTGGAACGTAAGAGTAAAAAAATACATACAGTCGAGCATTGCAACCTCCTTCACAACCTTTTTTGAAGTTCGTTATTGACGTGACGGCTGTCAAAATGTCTTTTTTATTTACATGTGTGTATATATTGTGTAAAATTCAAGCAGTAGTATGAGTAACGCATATTCTAATTAATTGAATGTACTTCTAATGCATTTTATATAAAATAAACAGCTTTCTGCACTTCTCCGCCATATAAACTTTAACTATGCCAAATTTCAAGTTCACAGAGTTTTCTTAAAAAGGGATACAAAGTTTTTGCTTTACGTATTAATATATAGATAATATAGCCACAAACATTCACGTTATACTCATATAAAGTCGGCTATCAGCCATACATCTACTGAAAAGCACAAATCGTCAGAGTTTTGCATTAAAAAAAAACAAACGTTTATGATCTCACAGTCCAACGCGCAAGTATAGGAAGGTAAATAGCAGGTTTGATGTCAACTGTTCTTGTTTACTTATAAATAAAAAGGTGACCAAAATAAGGGATTGTCCCGTAAACACAAACAGCCCGACATACAGAATGGTCGCTTGATTGATTTATAGCCCTCGGATAGGAGTGTACTAAAGACCGCGACGAGCCGCACTTGTCGACGTTTAATTAATTTGCCGCTACTGTCACGGATCGTATACTATGGTTACACGTATTTTTACTGACCCTACAATATACTGAACTGGTAAAATTACTGGAAATTACAGTCAAATTGGTTCAGAGATAAAGTTCAACGGAAAAATGTTCAAAACGTGTGCGGCCAACGGGGCCCTGTCATGAGCGAAGTTCTTTACGCTTTTTCTTTAATTCCGGATGTATTTCCATATATAAATTTAGATTGTTTATATATGTATATTTTCGTCATGTAAGGAAAAAGCGTTATACCCTGTTTATGTGATTTTCGTTGATACTCTCTGTGTAATCACTATTTTTTATTTGCTAGATTTTTGAATGCAAGTAACTTGAAGTAAATCAGGAATTAATTTCACTTATTATATTAAACAAAATATTCATTTATTAAAAATGAGATATAAAATACTGAACTATAAATATGCTAAATAATTAAAATAAAAACAAGAAACAATAACTTCTAATGACATTTATAATTTTTATTTGCCGAATTATCTTAATTCCTATCAGATATAATGTATTTTAAAACAATTTGCTCTATTTGAATAGGCATAGGATAAATAATGTTACTTAAATTTGTAATCTGCTCTTATTACAAGACATTCGACTTTTGTCCCACCCTTCTCGCGAGAAATAGTCGATATTTATCGCCTGACGTGACGCTTTACGGAATTTTATTTTAGCACCTTAACTAACGTATTAGTCAATACGAACCCTAAAATTATTACTTATTGTATAACATTACACATTACTAAATGACCATTGAGATAATAACAATAAACGTAATAGCAGCGATCCTCTCATACCTAATAAGCGTCATAATCGTAACAATTTAAACAGAATGTTACAATCCCGAAGGATATTCGACATGCAGGTGATTATCATTATAATAATATTTAATTCTTATTTTGGGGTGCATTTGTAATATAGCTTATATTAACAGCGTTGTCTATATGAAATTACACAGCATTTTATTAATCTTATTGAAGTTAAAACGTTTTTAGGCGCGATTATCCGACATGGACTGGTCAGCCCAGCTCTTAGTTTTCCATGAGATCTCCGCTTACGATGAAGTAGCAAATGATCCAAAACAGGGCCCAATTCGTGCGATCACGAAGTTTCCCGCCATCACGGCTACCATTCAAGGGCTCGCACGCGCCGCCGTCTTGAAAAATAATTTTTCTCAATATAAGATAGAGTAAACTCGCGTGTTTATATCTATTTTCCCCTAAAATCGATAAACAATGTCGTTATTTCTATTTTTAGATACCGGCGCCGGCGTCGTTCGTTTAATCTGTAAATTCGATCTTTTCATTACACGTGGCCGGCCACGTTGTGAATCCCTCCCTCGTGCGTCACGAGGCAGGGCCCTCACGTCTTAGACCCACACATACGTCGCGTTTTCTCGGTAGTGTCTTTGGTCGGGGTCACCCTGATGACCACAAAGATGCTGCTATCGCGATACAGTACACATCACACCGATTACACAGACAGACAGATATCCAGACATGCACCTTTACACAAACTGGTGGAAGGGTTTACTTTTTTCTCTTACTCGAACTGAATTGAGTAGTTTAGTTCGTATTTTTCCGATTTACATGTTGTTTTTTTGAATCATGCAATTTTTAATTGCATAATTCAAAAATGAATACATATACAATTACCTTAGAATAGTTTAGCTACGTCAGATCGGGTTTTCTTCGGTAACAGCCCAAGCCGAGGTGTACCGTGCACCCTTGAGCATGTTACCTAAACAGAATCGGACGAGTGCCTTAAGCGCTCGTCTTAGTAGGCCGGTGAAGCTGTAAAGGCCAGTAAGGTCAATAGCGTAGTCAGTAAGAAAATAAAATTTGGGTGCGTTAAGCGGTATTTTTTTGGCACGAGATAAACTTATGATTTCGCGTAATGACATGCTAGTTAAGTTAGACTACGCTATTGGCCTAACAAGGCTTCAGCGGTCTATTAAGGCGAGCGGTTAAGGTACTCAGCCGAATTTATTTTGACAACTAGCTAAAAGGTACACGGCACACCTCAACTCGGGCTGTTACCTAGTTCATGCAATTCACAACCTAACTAAGCTAACCTAACTTAAGCTACATATTTATAGTTATATGAATTATTGAAACATATATATGTGTACCAAGCATATGTTTAAAAGATCAATAGACTATATAAAGATGTATATAATTTTTCCTGCGAGTGCCACTAAGTATGAAAACCACGCTAATGTTAATAATTTCAATACACAAATGATGCAATTTAAATATTGTAATTCATACTATAATTAACTTTAAAATTCAAAAGAGAACATAGTTATTTTATTGTTTTGAGTTTTCACTTTTGTCGGCAGTCTAACTTAACTAGCTAGATTTTTTTCATAAAAAACTTTTTTAACTAAGATTCAACGCAATGAAAAAATATAGCTAGAATATGACGGTAAATTTCGCCGCCACTGTTAAAACAAATATAACTCGGGTGGCAATTGGTTTTTTTGAAAATCCGTGTAACCCCAGTTCGAATCCAACTGGATATTTTTTTTTTTTTAGAAAATGTTAATTTTGTAAGGTAAACATAACAATTTATTTTAATTAAATAAATACATTTGTAATTATACGAGATATAACTTTTTTAATATTTTTTATGTGAGAAAATGCTAGTTTTGTGAGGCGAACCTAACAGTTTATTTTAATATAAAAATGTTTTTTAAAGAACCGAGCTATGCTCGGTCGCCCAGGTACTAATTATTTATAACAGCAATATATGATATAAAAATATATGTATATACTAGCGGCCCGGTGGACGTTGTCCCGCCCTGATAATAAAAAAAGCTTATTATCCGACCGCAGTGTCACCTACCGGGTCCAATTTAAACCATTATCGGATCCACTGAAATACACAAACAAAATTTCATCAAAATCGGTCCAGCCGTTTAGGAGGAGTTCAGTGACATACACACGTACAGAAGAAAATTATGTATAACGATATATAAATTTTAGGTCTCAACCACAATGTACAATTTCAAATAAATAGACAATGCCTTATTGACGAGACACTCACGAGTGCTCTTCGAATTCAATCTCATTACTAATGTTGGAGAGTATTGTTCAAAATAGAAACTCGATCCTTCACTAAGCAAAAAATCAAGATAAGACCCAACAAAGTCTAGCTTTTCTAAAATATAAGGAGATATCTACCCACCAATAGCTTTTGTTAAGAGAAGTAAAAAATACCCTTCCTTTTTATCAAATAATGGATCAGGATTGGAAAGATACGAATTTCTCTTTTAAATTTCAGAAGAAAATAATTTGACGAAGTTCAAAAAGTATTTTTGAAGTGAGAAATTTTTTAGGCGCATTGAGCGGTATTTTTGGTAAGATATAAATTTTTAATTTCGCGTCATGACATGCTACGTAAGCATGACCGGCCGTATTTCGTTTGCACGTAAAACTAGCGACGCGTAATATAGGGATCTGTGTACATGTAATATTGATATACTTTGATATACTTTTTAATATTGATTACTTTTTTACTTACTCTTATTGATAGACTTAAAACGTATTAGACTAAAAAATTAGACTAAAATGTAACTTAAAAAAAACTTAGACTAGAATTAGACTAAAAATATACATCATTATTGCTCCGAGTGCCAATAGAAATGACAACTACACTGATGTTAATAATTTCAATAAAGAAATTCTAAAATTTAAATAATGTCATTCTCACCATAATGAATACGAAAATTCAAAAGAGATAACTTTAATTTAATTGGTTTGAGTTTTCCCTTCTGTCGGCAGTTCTTGTGGCTGCCTCGACTTTTTTTAACTAGGAGTAGTATAGAATAGTAATCTCATTGATACACACGTGCACGCTTACACGCTTACACATGAAAGTGGAAGGGTTTACTTTTTTCCCTTATCGAACTGAAAAACTCTCAATTTCCCGATAATAAATATATGGAGGAGTTGATGAGGCGTGTATGCTTGGTACACATATACGTTTCAACAACTCATACATATATGAATAGTTAGCTAGGTTAGCTAAGATAGGTCGCGATTTTGCATGCAACAGGCAACAGCCAAGCCGAGGTGTGCCGTGCACCCTTGAGCTGGTTGCCAAAATAAAATCTGCTGAGTGCCTTAAGCGCTCGCCTTAGTAGTCCGGTGAAGCTGTTAAGATCTTGCTGGGTCAATAGTGTAGTCATAAAAAAAAAAAGAAAAAAAGTAATCTCATGGAGCAAGTCTGTTACCAATGTTTCGAATTTTTTATGCACGGTTATATTATTATCCATATGAAATGATTGAATTTTCTATCATTATTATTCGTCATAAATTATGAATGAATTTTCTAGTATGATCTATTAGCTTGAGGAAGGTAGCAGGTGGGCATCCAGAGCTCTCACCGACCGAGCGAAATGCATTAATGGAAGCACTGTCACTTCACGACAGTTTTCGGCGAGAGGGTGGTATTACCCACGGCTAGCCGACCCATTCATTCTGAAATCAACAATAGCTTCAGCGTGGCTCTACCACACCTACAATGTATCTTACTATGACAAGTAATTACGAACAGAAATACATTTAATGACGTCATAACAACTGTTAAACGCTAAAATATTTTACAGCGTATTTAACGAGATATTACAACATTTTAAAAGGAATATTTTACAACCCATTTAGGAAGCTAGACGATGACGATGCAATTTTTACATCCACAGCTTCTAGATATAATAAATAGGTACCATTTTAATATCCCATAAACCATAACCGAGTAGTACCGATTATTAATTCAAATATGCTTTAAATGTTTGAAAATAGAGTTGAAAATCGTGTCATTACCTCGGAAAAAGGTCTGGGTTGACGTGACAATAAAACAATGTAATATTTGCTGATTGAAAACATTGTAACTATTGTTAAAGGGTCTTATAGCATTAGAAATAAGGTTTGTAATAAAAATAAAATTATTTTCAAAGCGGTAATAGTTTTGTAGAGCGACTCCTTAGTGCCGGGCTGTTCCCGCAAGCTTTATGTCTCTGTGAAGATGGTTCGAAGCTTCTTAGCGCTTCCCAGTAAAATGCTTTCCTAGTACACATTCCGCTATAGTTTATAAAGGAAAGTTTCAGTCGAAGACATCGTGAAATAGATGTACTTATATAAATAACTAAATCTAGACAAAGATTTACTAAACCAAATGTTGTGCCTATGTGTAAGGTGCATATTCACATACAAAACGAAATCACAGCTAAGAGGAACAATTTAGACCAAAGACGTAGTAAGTACTTGTTTTTATTCAAGTTACTGAAAAATTAGTCACTTTTGCCGGATTTTCCGATGGATAAATTATGCATACGTGTATTATTACATATTCATGTTTACTATAAATTTAAAAAGTAATACGATATAGTATTTCGACACAAAGGTGACCTGTTTAAATCCCAGGTGACTGTTTAGACAGTAGCAATATTCAAGGAGGACACTCGAATCTCGTTCTAAACCAATTTAAAAAAAATAGGTGCTTAATATTTGAATTATCTATAAAATTACAAAGATTATACACAATCCTCTACGCCTCTATTTTAAAGCACAGTCTTCATGACCGTTGGATTATTTCACTTTCATTTGAAAAGGAACGTGGAAACGTCTGGAATAAAACAAAAGGATTTATTGCCCTTTTTACTAGTGAAAGTTATTAACTCCGGGTCGCCCATTGTAACTTTTGGCGCCAGCCATTGCACCTAGGTTTATTATTTTATTTACACGTCTGTAGCTATACTTTTAAAAATCATAGAACAAACTTTAACTTAGGTTTTCTTGGTTGTTTATTAGTATTTATTTTAATATTATTATTTTATATGTTAAATGTGACCATTAAGTGTCATATCCTAGAATATTGCGAATGTTTAACCTTTCACCTGGCAGAATTGTCATAATAAACAGTTATTTTTTTAAACTAATACTAAATAAATTACGAGTGAAAAATAAATAAACCAATGTTTGTGTTAAATGTTCTTTGCGTTCTTTGTTTGTTATTAGGCTTTCTAATTAACTAATCTATACTAATATTATAAAGCTGAAGAGTTTGTTTGTTTGTTTGGTTGAACGCGCTAATCTTAAGAACTACCGGTCCCATTTCAAAGTTTATTTTATTGTTAGATAGCATATTTATCGAGGAAGGCTATAGGCTATATATCATCACGTTAAAACCAATAGGAGCGGGGCACTAATGAAGAATGTCTCAAAATCGGGCTATTTTCAGACCATCCGCTGCGTGTAAGTGTCAGTACTATATGCGTTGCCATGGTAACATGATAACATTCTATCGAAAATATTACCAGGGTTTATTTTTTGTTCCTATTCAAAAGTATATTCTACGTTATTTTTTATTCCAATTTTTGATTATACGTAGTACGTTGCTATCGCAAACATTTTTAAAGTCTATTTTGTGCTGCTATTCTAAAAGGTTATTAGTAATAATATTCGTCCAATAAGACAGGCGAAGGAATTAATCCATACTGTCAATTCTGAGGTTGTCAATATAGGTAGTTACTATGTTTTCTTTTGCCAGTTTCCTTTTATGTCCCAGTTTATGAAAAGGTATAAGCGTCAAATGCTTTTATATAATATTTCGTAATTTTTTATCTTCTTAATTTTCAATACCACAGAATTCATTCTCCGTGGTATTATTTTTCATTCATTTCACTTATGCACAATAAATGAACAATATTACATAAAACCAATTTAACACAATATAGAGTCAAGTAACACAAGGTTATGAATAAAATATAAAATCCACTGCATGACAGACTGAAATCCCGTCAAAAACTCCTCAAAAAGTTTATTGTACGTTAATTTTGTTCCCAACTTTTGATTTGTGTTATATTACGTATTATAAAAATGAAGTGTGTGTTTGTAATATTAAAATAAATACTTTTTGGTGAATATATCTGAGGTGCTATAAATATCAACATTTTTTTTAATTCTGTTGATATGTCCGTTTGTTTATTTGTTCCGGGTAATCTCCGAAACGGCTGGACCTATTTGAACGGTTTTTTTTTCTTAGAAATGACTAGGCTATTGACTAGGTCGTAACAGCTTCACAGGACTACAAGTAATATTTGAACGGGAATTTTACGGGCAAATAACTAACTAATTAGCTGTTTTACTTTAAGCTAGCATGTTTAGCAGACGTTGCTCACACTGATAATAAGACAAATTATACCTAAACCATGCCCAAGAATAATTTTGTATATTGGTGAAAACGGCATGAAGATACGTTCTGTAGTTTTTTAACTTATTGCGAACAGACATATAGAGAAACGTTGCAGAGGACTTTGTTTTACACTATATTATAGTGATGAACTGTTACCCGTGCATACATCCGTGTGAAATTGATCAAGAATATGTTGTACACTGTTAACATGCGCGTGAGACGTGCGCTGTACTCGACTCCAACAATAAATATAACTGAAAGTCAAATGTTTACATGTGATTTAAAATATAGCAACGTATACCAATAACTTAATTATATTGACAATATGGGCATATTATATCTATATAATAAAAGATTTAACACATATTGTTCTATAATATATAGCTTAATATTTTTAATACTTTCTTATATTGTATAAGTGAGCACTGAGGATGGTATATAGTAGTTTAAAGTTCCAGGTATGTGGTTGATGATAAATCTCATCCCATTCGACACACTGTTAGTATTCACATATATAATGTACATGTTACCTGTTACAGTATATGATGTGCGTGTCGTACTTACAAATATTTTTGAGAGTATTTCTGTAATTGACACATCTAATCACAATTTAACATTTATTTAATATGTTAAGAAAACGCGTGCGAAGCCGCGGGTAACAGCTAGTAACTTATAAAAAGGACATACAATTTCATTAAAATATCATATAATTAATACTTTTAGAGTGAACCTGTGTAGATGTATGCTATATTATTTATATTGTAACATTTATACTCACAAATTAGTAGAAAAAACTCCGACTTACCTGAAAAAAAAAATAACAAAAAGTATAATTAAAAATTGCCATGTACTGCATATTTGTCATTCATTAATTAGGTCAGCGAGGCGTCGGGTCTTCATTTCATTACCAAAAAGATTAAATTTTCCGTGTCACAGAGTTATGGCTTTCATATGCAAATCAACTTTAGAGTTTGGGGACACAGTTGAATAAACACGGAGTTAATGTTCATACAACTTCTTATTTATTTAAAACACTCAATAACAAGCTTTTCTTTACATCAAACTTTAATGAAATTATATAAATTATTATTCGAAATTTATATATATTTGGATTGCCAAGACTGATTCTCATTTACTAAGGATTATACAATCATGAGGTTAGATTTTATAATCTCGAGCCTCCTCTTTCTTTTCCTTACATTTATCCACTGTGTATATATATTAGGGTGGACAAAAAAAAACTATGATTTTTAACTTTATACTCCAAAAAATAGGTTGGTAGACACCTCAAAAATTTTTTTTCCAAGCATGATCTCTTAGTTGTAATAGGAAAGTCTTTCGCCTCTCAGTTTTTTATTTCTTCCTTATTATTAGAAAGAAAAATTCATATCACGCTATTCAATATTTGAGAAAAATATCTCGTCTCATATGTTTGTAAGAAATAGAATTTTCTACAAAAAGGTCTCTTAGAATTTTTTGGTAAACCTCACTGTCTAAAAGTTATTGAAGGTTAAACTTTGATAATTTTCAGACAGATTTCTTTTTTCTTATGAATTTTATAACTTGTTAACGAAAAAATATTGTGATATGTACACTCCACAGTTTCGTAGGAAAATCACTGCTCGTCAAAAATGGTATTTGATGATTAGTCAATTAAATTAACCGTTTTAAATATATTCATCGTCAAACTTCAATGCATATTAATTTTATGATTAATAAACACTAAGTTTTTGATTAATAAACACTGTAAAAAAGTGTGTGTGTATTTATGTGCATGCGTTAGAAGTTATACATCTTTGATGTAACATGATAAAAGTCTTTTCAAAAATTTTATCTTTCGCCTTATTCCACGTTTGTAGAAAAAACAACACTAGCAATAGAAAAATTTAATTTATTTAATACACTGAAGTTTTAATAATAAGAAATTCAAACTAGAAATATTACAAAGAGACAAAATGTTGACAATAGCTAACTTCAGGGTGTCGATTTTTCGTGACGGTGTGCATGCGCATTGTAATAATTTCAGGGTGACAGTTTTTCGTGAGCGCGTGCGCGCGCATATTAAAAATTTACTCTCATAATTTTTTCTTAACGTGCCAAAAGAAGTACAACTTCAAAAAATCTGTTACTTCTTAACTTCTTTATCAATTATGGTATTTCCGTACATTGTATTATGGTATCCATTCTATTTATCTTAGCGTTCTAGTTTCATTCGTCTCTGTCGGAGACCCACGCTCAGATTCCTACAATGCAATAGACATTATATATTTTCTCTTTTAAGTTATGTGCATTTGAGTCTTACACTAATTTTTACAGCTTTATAATAACCGCGTCTACAGGTTTAACCGTCTCTTTCTTACCTTCTTAGTTACCCGCTATTTGTTTTTTATTGATCACATCAGGTTTCACTTTTCAGTTAACAAATTGAATCAAATATTTTCATCCCTGACAAACGTACAGCAACTTCAATGTGGAAATAGCAAAGAAACATCAAACCAATATTGGAACGAAGTTCCTTACGGTAGGCTTGGAGGAGATGGGGATTTTGCTGCGCGACAGAACTGAAAAAAATGTGATATTAAAACCGTAACGAAAAGTGCGTGGAATAAAACCGTTAAATGAGACGTGCGCAGGCGCAACAGTCGTATACACAAGCGAGTAGTGTATAATACATTTCTCTTTCACCTTTTTTGTAATTATTTCTATTTCTATGTAATTTTATATTGTCAAAAATAAAGAGACATATTTTGTTATTTTAATTGATAATTTGAATTACGATTACATAAAATTGAGCACGATTTCTTTTTTGCAAATTGTGTCAATTCTACATTAGCCGAAGGAACTTCGTTCCTACCTGGTGTCCCACGGCACCACATTCTTTCTTTATAATTCTTCTGTCCGTATCTATATGACTGAACTCTTACAAAACGGTTGAATAGATTTTGATGATTTTTTTTGTCTTCAGGTGGATTTAGGAATCATTTAAATTCATAATTGGAAACGGTAGGTAACGCTGCATTTGACTTTTAGGATCCTTTTATTGTCAAAGCAGGACAACGTCCGCGAGGCCTTTTAGTATTCTAATACATTTTTTGACGAGTTCCACTAACATATCAGCCGTGTGTCACTGGCCTGTCATGTAATAGACTGTGATGTAATATTTATTTAGTCTTCATATCAATTTCAGCCGGTGAAAGCCAGCAGGGTACTTGTCGTTATGCAAACGAGACGGAACATCCCTTTCAACAAATTTGCGATTGATTTTCAAGAGTTCACGGCAATTACAATTCAATTTGGTCGGTTATTCCAACCTTTTGTGTTTTGCATCTTTGTACTTTATTGGAAAAATAGTTGTACCCGCGACTTAGCCTGAAACTTTATGTAAAACAGCGATTAATAAAGTCATCTGAATATATTAAATCCATTTACTTCTCTGCTTTTCTCTCGCACTTACCCCTCCTTGTCATTAAAATTACAATAACTTTTGATAGAGTGGACCGATTATAATGAAATAAAGACTAAATTTTACTCGAAGATATTTTATATGATCTCCTTGAAGAGGTTTTGTCATGAACACAGAATTTTAGCAGTGATGCGTGTTCATTCAAAGAGACAGACAAACATTTCTAAAATTAAATTAAATGTATTCTTATAATTTTAATTCACTCCTTTAATTTTTTTTTACCGAAATCTAAGAAGTACAGACATGTTTTTTTTATATCATAGGAGGCAAACGAACAGGTGGGTCACCCGATGTTAAGTGATTACTACCACCCATAGGAGTGGTGTGGTACCCACACCAGAGGAGTGGTGAGTGTATTGCCAGCCTGTGTTTGTGGAGGGATGGGGGAAAGTGGAAAGGGAGAGGAAGGGGGAGGGGAGTGATCTCTCCAGCGCCCTCACTAACCGATCGAAACGCAACAATGCAAGCACTGTTACTTCACGTCAGTTTTCTGTGACAGGGTGGCGCTATCTCGGGCGAGCCAACCCATTCATGCTGAAACCAGTAACAGTGAATGTGAATTAAGGTCCAAGGAATTCTATCACGGATTTAAAACATATGCTTAAATCTAAACCAACAATGGCTTAGAGTCTTTGCAGAACCCGTGCTTTAAGTAAAAGAAAACATTTTTAAATAACAATTGCTTTACGGTGAAGTATTTTTAGTGCTCCTCTGTTTATTTACACTGAGATTCTATCCCCGAGAACCTATTGGTTTGTTCTTGCAACCGTATCTCGAACCGCTCTTGTTCATATTATTGCTTTTAGTTTTACAATTTTGTTTCATATCGACAACGATGAAGAAGATCGTTTACTATTAGGATTCCGGTAGGCAGTGATCTTTATTAATGAAAAATCTACAACATATATTAGTAGAATGAAACAAGTTCTAAATAACTATAACAATTATATAAACATTTTTATTCTCTTTAAAAAACTTAATAAACTTCAATAGTGCCATCTGTCATTTTTTTCTGAACTATGTTGATATCATTTGGTAAATGGTTTATAAACCCGATGCCCGCAAATTAAAATCCCGGAATGTACCAACGAATTTTTCGAAATTCGTGTACTTTTACTAATTTAAATTCATAACATTATCGGCTAACGATGAAAGACAACATCGTGAGAAAAGCAGAACCTGAGAAACGTTCTTGTAGTGTCACTGTATGTGGGAAAACATAGAACTGTGGATTTTTTAGAATCTGAAATCGCTAATTCGTCGTGAACTGGCGTGGTGATTATGCCCGTACCTTCCTTCGGAAAGAGTCCTATAGCACACCAGTGAGTCTCTTACAGGCTGAAGATGTTATTAAAATAATAAATTACGCGATATTTCATATAACACATCGCGTCGCGAAGAATAGACGTCCGGATAAAATCGGCTTGCTTCGGTTTTCTTAAGAGTTTTGTCTATTGTTCAGCGTAATGGTTGCGATAGACAAAGACAACGATACATGAAACCGAACGTAGCCGACTCTCTCTGTCTTTAACCCGACGTGCCAATTCATATGCCAAGTAATGTACAAACTATGTAACATTGCAGCACTGCTATCTTTATAATTTTTATCGAAGTATTAATCTTACGAATACTGCTCATATTTCGCTGAAAGATTTGCGCTATATTTTTGTAAGAATACCTGAAAATAATTGTGTTTGATCTGAACAGTTATTAAAGGTGGTAGAGCCACACTGAAACTATTACTGACTTCAGCATCAATGGGTCAGCTCGTCCGGGGTAGTATCACCCTCTCAAAGAAAACCGACGTGAAGTAACAGAGTTTTCATTGTTGCGTTCCGTTACGTCAGTGAGAGCGCCGGAGGCCCACCTCTCCTAACTTTCCCCTTCTCCACTTTCCTTCCTCCCCCGCCCTCTCCATACACAGGTTGGCAACGCACTTGCGACTCCCCTGGTATTGCAAGTGTCTATGGACGGTGGTGATCACTTAACATCAGGTGACCCATCTGTTCGTTTGTCTATTATGGTATCATAAAAAAAAAACTTATTTTCTTACTAAAAGCAGTTCTAATAAGTAATTAATTTATGTTAATTAAGTAAAGTAACTTTTCAAATTTCTAAAAACAATTGCATTTAATTAGAATATACTACATAAAATTATCCAATTACCAATGATTTTTTTTTTATCTAAGCTCGACATAGTGACTGCACTAGGCCTAATGTTAAGCATAGTACAATCCAAAAACATCGGCAACCACCGAGAGACAGATTATCCATCGCCGGTCGCCGCTGTCATGCCGGCCATAATGACGAAAAAGTCACCCGGTACTGGATATGCACAGGCTGATCCCGAAACGCGACGCGCAGAAGCGAGTCGCTATGACGGGCTTTATCGCCATATACATGGTGGTTGCGACCCAGTCGGGCTGTAAAACCCTACCACCCCGCTTTCGCCATTGCCTCGTTCGTTATTCAGCAGGGTGCACCACGTGCTGGTGAGGTTGGCTTGGGTGTCTTAAGTCTTATGATGTTACTCGACACTCCTTACACCCCAATAATATAAGATTACATCTAATTCGAAATGTAAGAGAAGCCGTGATCAGAAGTTAGTAATGAATAAACACTTTTCAAAAACAGTACAATCTTGTTAGAAAAGTTTTTAAAACGTTCTATTGTTGTTCAGACGAAACTGTGAACAACTTTAGCGGAACCCATTTAAGAGCGTTAAAAACAATCCCGGCCGGCACAAGTGCCTGAGGTTAATTCTCACAATGATAACCGCGTTTCGAAATTTTTCCACGTTTTCTCTTAGAAACTCTATAAATGTTGGTGGTTGCGAGATCGTACGTACAGATGTTTACTGTTCTTTAATGTTTATACAATTATTACCTCAGTTTTCTACGCAATTAGTTGATAACAGAAATAAGGTATTTTTGAACGATGTTGAATTTCGAGCAATATATAATTTGGGGCCTCACGAATCATTAAAGACTAAGTTTCAGGAATTCGGTATTTTAACTCTGCTCTCCCAATATATTCTTGAGAATTTGATATACGTCCGCAAAAACTTAGATAATCTGGATTTAGTAAAAGACCGACATAACGTAAATACTAGAAATAATAATTAACTGGTCACTACATGTTTTAGGCTGACTAAGACCAGTAATAGTTTTTTAGGTAATTGTGTTACATTTTATAACAAAGTCCCAAAAGATATTACCGACTTGCCAGATAATAAGTTGGGTGGATCAATATGTGAACGAGTTCCACCCGATTAGGCCTCCCAACCCGATTAGGCCTCTCACGGCAGCGGCTCAAGCCTAGGTTCAATCCCTCGGTAGGGAGCCATTGAGTACGTTGCTTGTGCGATACGGTGACACACAAATATACATCACTGCTACAACACTACACGATCACCCCCACACACGTGCGCCTACATGCATACACATGAAAGTGGAAGGGTTTACTTTTTTCCCTTATCGAACTGAAAAACCCTCAATTTTCCGATAATAAATATATGGAGGAGTTGTTGAAGCGTATATGCTTGGTACACATATACGTTTCAACAACTCATACATATATGAATAGTTAGTTAGGTTAGTTAAGATAGGTCGCGATTTTGCATGCAACAGGCAACAGCCAAGCCGAGGTGTGCTGCACCCTTGAGCTGGTTGCCAAAAAAAAAATCGGCTGAGTTCCTTAGGCGCTCGTCTTAGTAGTCCGGTGTAGCTGTTAAGACCTTGCTGGGTCAACGAGTATTTTGATTTCTGATTTTGATTTTGAAGGGATGCTGGGTTAGTTGATAGCGTGTTCGGACACTACGTCGCTGGACGTAGGTTCGAATCCTAAAAACGGAACGGAACGTGGAGGGAAACATCTTGATCAGACCATAGCATGGTGGTAAGGCTTTTTCTAAGTCCGCCTAACTAGCTACCACCTTCAAGTTGAGAATCTGTCGTTAAACAGCTATCGGTGTATTCAGGTAGCTGCACCGCGTTAGTCTATTCTAAGTTTAACCTGTTAACCATCTTAAACCACATGGTCAAATGTCAAAATGTATAAAGTGTAATAAACAATATAACATATACGTTGAAATAGAATTGAAGTGTCTGCTGCTTATCCGAACATCTTTGACATTGATAAACCAATTTTGATGAGGTTTTTACTTTCAGACAGAGAACTTTTCAAGACAATCCACAGTTAATTAAGAAAGAATCATCAAAAAAAAAGAGATCAAAATTACGATTATTAGTATAGTAATTTAATCAAAGTAGGCTCTGAAAAATCGCTTATGGACTTCAATCCTACCACCGGTACGGAAAGACAGTTATCGAGCAGAGCCGGCAAGAAACTCGATCTGGTTTATATTTTCTTAATACATATTTTCACAAACACAGATAGTTACATTCGTTTTTATTGGATGCATAAGGTGGGGCAGCATTTTCAGACGTCGTCATCGTACACATACTGATCCACCCTATTAGGTTTTAAATATTAAAACCTGCTTGAAATGGTGTTTGAACTCACTATCCAGAAAATCAGTAATGTTCTTTGGAACTTTGTTATAAAACCTTACCCTATTACCTAAAAAATTGTTACTAGTTTTAGTGCGCCTGAAACATGGAATGACCAATCTGTTATTATTCCTAGTATTTAAATTGTGTCGGTTATTTACTAAATCTAGCTTATCTAAGTTTTTGTGGTCATATATTAGATTATTAAGAATGTATTGGGACGGCAGATGTAAGATACGGAATTCCTGTAACTTAGTCGTTA
>JACEII010000041.1:3217675-3335237 GCA_014332785.1 Antheraea mylitta
TAATTTTATATTAATAATAATATACACTTTAAATGGGATAAAACAACTTTAATAGGCGTCAATCTTCTTTGTAAATTTTACAATACGATCAACAAAAGTGAACAAATATTATGTTTTTTTTTTTAATCTTGATAGGTATTTGCGTTTGACTCGCAATTTCACTTTATGTTAAATGATGAAATGACCACAATATGGTGTATAAAAATACATTAAACACCCAAGCACAAATAAGTTTTTGAACTTCTTTATTTAAGAACCAATTATATATTTATTGAAACATTTTAAATGACGAGTGCTCGTACAGTAGTCGAACTTCGACCATAGGAAAGAAAAAACATCCATTTTATTGATAACACTAAACCTCGTCAATGACTACAAAACTTTAAAATAATGAAGAAAATCGGTCGAGAAACACAGAAAGGAGATAGATGTTCTTAACTGTTTTCCTACTACTTATTTATATATTTATAAAAGCACTATTATAATGTTTAGTTATAAAAATGTCACTAGTGGGAAACGAAATAAAAATTGCATAACAGCGCTATGTAATATATTCCATAACCAAAATTGGGAGTTTTTGGCAGGATCTCGGAATGTCATATAGCGGCTTTATATTTTGTGGTATTGGTGATTTACGTAACATCGTTTGGTTACTGTGCACAAGTGAAGTGGATGGTAAATAATAACACGGACCGTGGATTTTAACTTGCTACAAAATCCCCTGAGATTTTTAACAAGAGGGCCACCATCTTGAAAATTGAAATGATCGCAATAAACTTGTAATATCATTACCTATTCGACGATGGGAATAATAATGTGTACTAGAAAATTGATTGCCAAAAATAAAACAAAAATTGCACTATAAAATTCCTTCTTTAATATGTTAAAGAAAAAACAAGATCACGAAGCAATCTAGTTTCAAGCTATAATAGTAATAACTGTATTTTGAACCTAATTGGTATCCAATAAATCACGTCTAGTCACGAGTAGTCTATGTTAGGAGTGTACACAGCGCGTTGTAGGGAACGAAATGAAAGTTTCACTCGGTACCGTTTATTTCACACTCCGTTCTTATATACTTCGATTTGATTTATCGTTTTCGGTGCGGCATTTGTTTTAAATTACTTCCCTGTACAAAGCAATTCCGTCTTTGCCTATATTCTTAACTGCATTCAAATATTTACACGACGCTCTCACACGGTTATATGGGTTTTAGAAGAGAAACTTCTCAGGGGGGGTCTTGAAATTGTAATCCCTAACCTTTTTGTGTGACGAACGTCGGTGGGGATAAACAACGTGTTGGTAACGTGGAAGCAGTGTCTCGCTTGTGTTCGGATGTTGAAGAATAAGATATACTTACTTCTAGTTTTTTTTTTGAAGGTTTTCCTTCTACCAAGTGTACATTACATTCACACACATTTTTGAAGTAAAACCTGTTATGGGAGGTCCTATACATTGGTATTTGGTAACCTTCTTGTGTGTCGAAAAATGGTCGGATAGTTAATTTTAATGTTTAGATTACAGAAACCAGCGGTTCTTACACATTTATACATACACTCTACCACAGGGAAAATCGAACCTTTTTGACGACCGATAAGGTTAGAGAAGCGAAAAGGAGTTCCTTGAAACAATTTTTCAACTGCTTCGAAAGTTGGAGTGATTCTATAAATTAACCAAATAACGTGCATATGAGTAACTAAAGCATAACTTAGATAAGTAAATAAAATGATTTATTTATTAAGTTATTAATCTTTATTTTATTACATAACTCTATAAGTCTTGAAATAAAAAAGAAAAAATCTTTAAAATTCACTACTTTCAATAAAAACAATTATTAAATATACTCACAATAATATATACAATTATTCTAGCATTTCCACTGATAAAAATATCTCGTGGAAGATTCAACAGATAGCGGTATTTCATAGTGGATAACTATTATGCAGAAAGAAGATATTATTTAATTATACACCCGATTAGGCCTCCCACGGCAGCGGCTCAAGCCTAGGTTCGATCCCTCGGTAGGGAGCCCTTGAGTGCGTTGCTTGCGCGATACGGTGACACACAAATATACATCACCGCTACAACACTACATGATCACCCCCACACACGTGCACGCCTACACGCTTACACATGAAAGTAGAAGGGTTTACTTTTTTTCCCTTATCGAACTGAAAAACTGTCAATTTTTCGATAATAAATATATGGAGGACTTATTGAGGCGTGTATGCTTGGTACACATATACGTCTCAACAACTCATACATATATGAATAGTTAGCTAGGTTAGCTAAGGTAGGTCGCGATTTTGCATGCAACAGGCAACAGCCAAGCCGAGGTGTGCCGTGCACCCTTGAGCTGGTTGCCAAAATAAAATCGGCTGAGTGCCTTAAGCGCTCGCCTTAGTAGTCCGGTGAAGCTGTTAAGACCTTGGTGGGTCAATAGCGTAGACATTTAGAAAAAAAAAATTAATTATATAAAAATAATAATAGATGATCTTTTTTTCAGGTTTCGTACGAAAAATGTAATCTCACTATTGTCCAGGGTTAAAATGAATAACATATAATAGAATTAGGACGATTCGGTATTGTAATATAATACAATACCAATATTATTATAGAGACATATATTCAATATCTTAAAATATGATATTTCATATTTAAAAACTTAACATTTTTTCAAATAAAAAAGATAATAGAAGATGTAAACAATTGTCACTTGGTGTACAAGATTTACTTCACTACTATTGGTAAAACTAAAATATAAAGTCGTACTGAAGAGGAATATAATTATTTGAAATCGAGATATCTCGATCGCAATTCCACATCCCAATGGATCAGATATTAAACTATTAATCAATGGATATCAGCCACATCCTGGTGTCTTCGTGAATTTGACAGGACAATTACAACACAGTAATATATGTATTGTTCTATGCACTGTATTGATGTAATCGGACAGTCCAATCTGTAATGATCTAATATTGATGACCCTCGACTTCGTATTAAAAATTGTAAATAAAAAAATTAGGTCTTTCATGGGTTTCTTTTTTAATACTATGACCACATTTGAATTGGGTAAGGTTTCGATAGTTTTTTTTATTGAACAAAATGTAACAATTACAAATACAAAGTATTTTTAAAAAAATACTTGCATCTGCGAGCTGTCCCCCCCCCCCCCCTCGAGATGTACATACCGTTAGATTACATTTTTAAATATTTCTGTCAATATTTGTAAAGATTTAAACAGACGAAGTCACAAGATTGTGCTAGTAACCCGAATTGGATCTTATCAATCCGATATGAACATAAACTAGGATAGAAACATATTACTTTAAGATATAACAAAGTTACGTCCAATTTCTCCTTTATCTACTTCCTGATAATTTCAGATAATTGCAATAAATTTATACCAATATTGTGAAACTGAAGAGTTTATTTGTTTAGTTAAACTCACTAATCTCGAGAACTACTGGTTTTAAAATAATATTTTGGTATTCATAGCTCATATATCGAAGAAGGCTATAGACTATATATCATCACACTAAGACGAATAGGAGCGAAGCACCAGTGAAAAATGTTTCGAAATCCTGTATTTTTCCTTTATGTGAGCTTCCGCCGCGTGTTAGCGTTAGCTCAAAAATAACTATCCCACACGGACGAAGTCGCGGGAACAGCTAGTTTAATGTAAAAATGATTACTATCGTCAGTTGATTGGTTGAAACACAATCAAGTGAATATTCACGTGCAATGTATTTCACGATGCCCGAAATAGGAAAAAATAATAAACAATCATAATCACGTATATCCCTTACCATAAATTCTCCGTCGTAAATCACATATGGGTTGTAGATGGCGCTTAGTTCTCGATAAAGCCACGAATAACCGCCATATATTAGGGGGTTTAAAAATAAGTGAACGTTTTTAATACACTCGTATAAGTTTCAAAAGCATCATAAAGTTATTGATGTAAGCCAGTGTTAAGTGAACTCGGCTTGTATTCATTATTTTTAATGCAGTCGGGTTTTAAATTTTCATAACACGTATTTTACTATGTTTTATATTTATTTAGGTATGTATTCTACTATTATTTATTTATTGACCGTAATTTGACATTATTACATGATTCTGCCAATTTTAAATTACCAGTTTAAAGTTGGTCTTTTTGCTTAATCCATAACGAAGAAATATATTGATATGCGGATATGAAGATAATATTCTGCATAATTTTCTACCTATCAGTAAAAGCTTCGTCAAAATTGGCTCAGTTGTTTAGAAGATAAACAATAGACATTTCAATACAATTTATGTATATAGATTGAAATTGTGTTAATATGCAAAATTATACAATCATAAAAATATATTGTGTTTGATAGTTGTAAATATAATGTACTAGGTGTGCACGCGACTTTGTATGTAAACCTATGTAAAAAACAGTGATTAATAAAGTCGTCATTTCAATGTATTAAGTGCATTTACTTACCTACTTTTCTTTCGTACTTACGCCGCGTCAACATTAAAATTACAATAACTTTTGATACAGTAGACCGATTTTAATGAAACCAAATCTAAATTATTGTCGAAGATATTCTTTATTTCTTGGTCTAGTTTTATTGTGAACCCAGTTATTTAGCAGTGACGCGTGTTCATACAAATACACAAGCAAACGTTTCTAAAAAGAATTGTAATGTATTTTATAACTAACTAGCCTCTGTCCGCGACTACGTTCGCGTGGAATAAATACACTAACACAACACCCAGCAGTTCTCAAAAGGAAAAAACATCCCGATTTTGAAACATTTTTCATCTGTGCTCAGTTCCTATTGATCTTAGCGTGATGATATATAGCCTATAATCATTCTCGATGAATAATCTATATAACACTGAAAGAATTATTCAAATCGGACCAGTAGTTCCTGAGATTACCCCCTACAACGTCACAACATCACAACGTTACAAACTCACTTTATATATATACTCTTTATAATATTAGTATAGATTCCTAAACAATTTTTTTTTTCCACGAAAATAAAAAAAAGTACAGATGCGTTAGATTTACAATCTCATTATATGTATACAAGATAAACGAGAATACATATGGTATAAATTGAAAACCATTCAATAGACAATTATAAAAGTCGACACATCTAATAACTCGTTACTAGGTAGCGCTGTAATTCATCATCTCAACCAGTATAACAATAAACTATACCAACTCACTAGTTGTATTTTTACATCTAACTAATTGTATCAGATATTAAAAGACAAATTCAACACGTTTAGAAAACTAAAATAACTAGACTATATTTTATTAAAGGATGGGAATTAATCATAAGGAGAGAGAACAACTTATACTGGTCAAAAAAGTTTCCATAAATAGTTGAGTAAACGTCGACAATGTAACATTTTCCGATAGTAAAATTACACTGTAAACTTTAATGTAACGGATTAAAATCGAATATCGAACGCAATGCGAGCGAGTTTCGAGAGATATTGTGACAAGTATACAGTAGCTTTTAAATAGATGGTGAAAGAACTCGACAGACAGCTATCAAGGCGTCCTAATAGGCGTATCGTACGCCAGAAATAATTTACAAATTGCTCCGTTCGGCGAGACTTGTTCGTGTTTCCGTGGTACGGGTCTTCATGTTATTTTTAGATATTTAATTATTCATTCTAATAAATTCTGAAAGGATCGGAACTTTTTAATTTAGGTACGTATATTTTATTCTTTATAAAGGGACTTATGGAACTCTTTTAATAATGTAAAGAGACCGACCGACTTTATCATTTTTTTGCTGTAATGTTTTTTTTTTCCATGAAACAAAATTCGAAGAATTCCAACCGTTGTCATTGTCAAGTTATCTTTTATGATAAAATAATACCTACTAACTGTCGCCTGCGGTTTCGTTCATTGATTTTTTTGTTATTGTTGAATTGAAAACTTCTTTAGCCGTGTTGAGCGATTTTTCGTAGGTGAAAACTTATGGCTTCACGTCACTGATGACCTCGACATGCTCGTGACGTATTGGGTTTGCGTCATACTAGCGAAGTGTATTATAGCAGCCTGATTACATGTAATACTGCTATTTTGTATCGAGTTTATGCAGCCGATCATTTTTTTTAATGAATAGACTATATAAAAATGTAAATAATTATTTTTTGGATT
This sequence comes from Antheraea mylitta, assembly GCA_014332785.1. Classification (NCBI taxonomy): domain Eukaryota; kingdom Metazoa; phylum Arthropoda; class Insecta; order Lepidoptera; family Saturniidae; genus Antheraea; species Antheraea mylitta. The sequence continues at coordinate 3,223,842 of JACEII010000041.1, forward strand.
GCCAATAGATGTGAAAACCAGACTAATGTTAATAATTTCAATTTACCAATTCTAAAATTTAATTAATTCTCACTACGATTGACTTAAAAATTAAATAAATCATATTATTTCATTGTCCATGTTATGTCTGATGTTTGTTTATTTTTATTCTAAGCTTTGTTATCGTATACTTTAATCCCAATTTTTTTTTTCTTGAACTGACTACGCTATTTACCTAGCAAGGTTTTAACAGCTTCACCGGACTACTAAGGCGAGCGCTTAAGGCACTCAGCCGATTTTATATTGGCAACCAGCTCAAGGGTGCACGGCACACCTCAGCTTGGCTGTTGTCCGTTGCATGCAAAATCGCGACCTAACTTAGCTAACCTAGCTAACTATTCATATATTTTTGAGTTGTTGAAACGTATATGTGTACCAAGCATATACGCCTCAACAACTCCTCCATATATTTTTTATCGGAAAATACCCCACTTAACATAAGTTGATAATGTATGATAACGCTTGTGTAGCCAAAAATTCAAATATATTTTTAAGATAACTTCTTTAGACGCTTTTTATTTTACCCAACGAACTGTATTATACGCCAATATTACGACAGTATATGATTATGTTTATACATAGAACATTTCATTCATGCAAGCTATTGTCCACTATACTTTAAGCTATAGGATAGTTACGGTTAAGAGGGTGCGCCACTTGAGTTGCCTTTGTACCCATAATTAACCAGTTTACTCGACACGCGAACTCCACTGTCTGGGACTTCATTTAGACTTGTTTGAGACCACTAGTATGTTAAACAAGGGTTAGTCTTACTTAATCACTCTTTGTATCGGCAACTAATCTGCTAGTGATTATTACTGTCATTTTTGAGTAGGTGATGATATTAAGAGTAATTGTGATCATTTCAGTTTTCTAACAAGATGGTGTCCTTCTTGTTGGAACTTTCCAGGGAGTTTTTGCGATAAGTTAGAATCTATATTCCCTAATATTAATTATATTATTTTTTATGTCATAGGAGGGAAAACGAACAAGCGGGTCACCCTTTGTTAAGTGATCACCATCCTCCATAGACACCAGCAACACCAGAGGCGTCGCAAATGCATTACCAGCCTGTGTTGGTGGGGAAGGGGTGGTAGAGTATGAAAAGAGGAAATGGATCACCGGCACTCTCACTGACCGAACGAAACGCAACAATGCAAGCAATGTCACTTCAAGTCGGTTTATTTCCCATCCACTTCATTTGTGCACAATAACCTAACCATATTCCGTAAAACACCAACAATATTACAAGATATAGAGCTAAATATCACAAGATTATGAATAAGATATAAAATCCACTACATGGTATTTCAAAATCCCTCTAGACTCCCTACTTAATCACTTATTAAATAATGTCTCGTTAAAGAAAGCCGACTGCTCAAGACTATCAAACATTGTTTCCCATAATCTAGATTTCCAGTACAACAATAATTACTTGGCTGTAAAATCTAAGAGGTATCTATAACAGTTGGCCCTACAGTTTTCAGTCAACAAACTTATTTAACACGCCATCTCTTTGAAGCCGATGGAACTTCCAACTAATAACAATAATCAACACTAACAATAATCTAATTTGGAGTTTTTGGTGGGATTTTAGTATGTCATGTGGTGGATTTTATATTCTATTCATGATCTTGTGTTATTTGACTCTATATTTTGTAAATTTAGTGGTGTTTTACGTAATATAGTTAGTTTATTGTGCATAAGTGAAGTGAATGAAATTCTAAGATGCCATAAAAACCGCCTGGAAGGTTCTAACAAGGGATCCACCATCTTGTTAGAATATTGATTCACACGACGCTTAATATTGAAATGATCGTACGACGCTTGTAATATTATTGACTACGTGACAATGGCAGTAATAATCTGAAATATCGATTGCCAAAAATAAAGTAAAAAAAAGATCTAATTTGTTATTAAAAATACTGAAGCTGAGGCATTCGGAAAAATAATACAAATTGTCCTAAGTTGGACCAAGTTATATATAAATGCGAACTTTCTGAAGATCCGTTGAGTTGTTTCGGAGTTTATCGTGGACAAATATCATGAAACTGGATTTTTATAGAGGATGAAAATTCTGTTTACTTTTGACAAAGTAAGGAAATAAGAATTTAAGGATTTTGACAGCGGACTTTGATTTGTAGCAGAAGAAATAAAATAAAAAGAGAGTAATGAAAAACCCATGGAATTATAAGTAACTAGCATCGCTGTTGTTAATGTAGACTTGATCACACCTTCGAAAATAGTACAATTATTTTGGAGAAAAAGTATTCTATGTGCTTTTCTGTGCTCCTCATAATTAGTGTGCATAACTTAACGATGATCGGTTGAACCGATAATTAGGGCGTAAAAACGTAATATATATACAAACTTGCTTGTATTTATAATATAAGTCAAGATTAGAGTTCAAAATAAGTATACGGAAGTAAATAATTAGTTAAATACCAATATTTGTACTTGTCGATTCTTGCGAACTTGTAAATATTTTATTGTTTTTTTTTTTGTGATTGTTACGATAAATAAGAAAGATGACTGAAAGTATATTGTTTGATTTCATTGAATAAGCATCAGACATAATTGTGTGTAATGAGTTCGTTATTTAATTAAAGCTTTACTCAACTACTAAGTTAGTTTATGCTTAATCTATACCCACATATATACTAACATTATAAAGAGGTAAAGTTTATGACGTTGTAGGGGATATTCTCAGGGACTACTGGTCTGATTTGAAAAATGCTCTGTTTTATATAGCTCATGTATTATATATCATCACGCTAGGATCAGTAGGAGAGGAGTACTAATCAAGAATATTTCAAAATCGTTTTTTTACTCCTCAGAGTTTCCGTTGCGTGTTAGCTTTTTTTTCGGACTGACTGCTGACTTTCCACGAAGACGAAGTCGCGAGCGGAGGCTAGTTAGGAATAAATGTCGTTGTCCAATTGATTTCTTATAGATCATATTAATGTCTGTAGTTCTGTCTGTATATGGTACTTGTTGTTTATCAAATTCTATGATAAGTGATTATAACAGAGTATACTGATCACGAACATAACACAAAAAATAAATGTCTTTTCGTCTCGATGTTTGGATTAAGTAAAGATCATGTTGACCAATTTTTACAAAATTTCATAAACGGGTGATTTTTCGTATTATATAAGCTATAATAAATACCAAGATTAGTTTTACAAAACATAAAATTTAAAATAAAAAAAAAAAACGTTAATAAAACAGCGAGCATAGGTGTAATATCTGATAGTTTATCTTTTTAGAATAAATACAATGTCCACCTTGAAGGACAAATTGTTATCTCAAAATTATACTGCTTTTAAAGCAAATAGAGTTGATGATCTTAGTTTATCATTAAAAAGTTTCGAAATTATTCAGTACATTTCCCTTTTAACACATTAAATTAATATTGGCAAAATAAGTGAAATTGTCAATGAACGCCATCTATGTACCATTAACGGAAGTAATATTATCTCGTCTTTTCTCCCTCCTGTAGGAACGTCTAAGTCTCTAATCTTCCCACAAGATAGCGCTGCGATCGACTTGAAGTAGGCAAAAAGTACATCTTTACGTTTATATCTATGCTCGTGGCTCCACTCGTGTTAACTACAAAATTATTGTTACGGTGTTTGTTTTAGTAAAGTTGTGAACACAAACCATTATTTATTTTATATGTAAATACTTATGTCAATGGTGTTTGTACACTATATTTCTTAAACGGTACGAATTTATTGCCGTATACAGCTAATACATTTAATTATTTGTTGTTGTTATTTAAAGATTTTTTTTACTTCTCTAGTTAAACTGTAAAAACCAAGGATATATTGTAAGACCAGTAGTTATTTTATGAAGTGATATCATCATCAGCCTGTAAGAGATCTACTGCAGCTATAAGTTTCGTCCCCAAGAAAGGTATGAGCATAATCGCAACGCCAGCCCACGACTTATTGGTGAATTCACACTCTGCGAAATCTATCAGCCGATATTGTTACCAATTGAAATTAGTAGGTAAATGTACGCGAATACCAAAAAGATTCGTTTGTACATGTCTGGATTCGAACCTGGGGACAACAAATTAATATTCCATATGTAAAACCACAAGACCTCCACAACTTTTCAATCTATACTATAATAAAACTGTAACAAGTCGAAATCTGTACATTAAATATTTTTTGAAAATTTTATTCAGGGTAGACTATGTTATCGATACAGAAGCCAAAAATAATCTTTTTACAATTTTTGTCTGTCTGTCTGTCTGTCTTTCTGTCTGTCTTTCTGTCTGTCTGTCTGTCTGTCTGTCTGTCCCTATGCACACGCATCACTCTGAAAGTACTGAACCAATCTTGATGAAACTTGACATAGTGATGACTAATATTACGAGATTACATCAAATATACTTTTTGTCTCATAAAACGCAAAGGGTTCTCCAGGATAAAGGATTAAAGTCTAGAATATAAACCCGAATTACTCTGAAAGTACTGAACCAATTTTAACGAAATTTGACACGGTGATAACTAATATTAGAAGACTACATCCAGGATACTCTTTGTCCCATAAAACGCAATGAGTTCTCCAGAATAACGAAAAACAAAAATTTGCAGTTAACGTAACTAGACTTTTTTGCGACACCTTAGTACAAGAGCCGGCAACGTTAAAAGAACAAGAATTTTAGAATACCTGGTTCTTTAATACATCAATATATTTTTTTTTATATCATAAGAGGCAAACGAACTGGTGGGTCACGTGATGTTTAGTGACCACCACCGTCTATAGACACTAGCAGCACCAGGGGATTTGTAAGTGCGTTTCCGACCTGTATATGGGGGAGTGTAAGGGAACCTCCAGCACTCTCACTGACCGAACGAAACATTACAATGCAAGCACTGTTATTTGACGTCGGTTTTCTGTAAGTATTCTGGCAGTATTAGCCCGAACGAGCCGACCCATTCATGCTGAAACCAGTAATAGCTTCAGCGTGGCTCTACCACCTACAGAAATTATCAATATATCAATAGACAGAATTTAGGATACTTGGTAGCGGGTTAACGTTGTATTTTTAATAGGCATTTTGATTTATGATTAATCAATAATAAGTTTAGGAACATTTTTTTCAGTAACTTTTAAACGCAATTAAACATTCAGACACATTTTTTATAAACAATCATATATATACCCGCTGATATATTTTATAAATAAAAAAAAGAATGTGGTGTCGTGGGACACCAGGTAGGAACGAAGTTCTTTCGGCTAATGTAGAATCGACACTATTTGGAAAAAAAAATCGTGCTCAATTTTATGTAATCGTAATTCAAATTATCAATTAAAATAACAAAATATGTCTCTTTATTTTTGTTTGACAACATAAAATTACATAGAAATAGAAATAATTACAAAAAAGGAGAAAGAGAAAGATATTATACACTACTCGCTTATGTATACGACTGTCGCGCCTGCGCACGTCTCATTTAACTGTTTTATTCCATGCACTTTTCGTTACAGTTTTACTATCACATTTTTTTCAGTTCGGTCGCGCAGCAAAATCTCTATCTCCTCCAAGCCTGCCGTAAGGAACTTCGTTCCAATAATAAATTTCAAATCAATTTTTTTTTTTCATAGCAAAGAACCAATTTCATTTTATTAAACATTATTGACCACCATATACAACGATAAACGTAAACGTATGACTTGGGATTGACGCCATCTCAAATATATGCGTCGTCGACCATCAGGCTATACAAAGCCGAAATACCTTGGAGCGGCGAGGTGAAATATCTTGGTGTTACTTTAGATAAACACTTAAATTTCGATTCACACACAGAAAGAGTGCGAAACAAAGCCGTATGGTCTTAGGTCGTTTCTATCATTTGCTTTGTCATAAGAGTAAAATATTCCCCAGACAAACTCACTTTATACAAAACTTGCATCCGTCCGATTATGACGTACAGTTGTTCGGTCTCTGCACATGCGCAAAATCGTATTCAAAAGTTGCAGGTTCTCCAGAACTGAGCCCTACGTAAAATCACCGGTGTCCCATGGTACGTCCGGAATAAGGATCTCCACAGGACCTGGAGATGCTTTCTGTCTGAGCGTATATAAAATCACTTACAGGTAGTTATTTCGAAAAAGCCGCGAATCATCCCAGCCCGTTAGTGGTATCCGCCGCGAACGATGAACCCGTACCCAACGCTGCGCAGTATAGAAGACGACCGCGACCTGATTCAATCACGTCAGCGAACGATCAGTACCAGCCTGTCTCTTCAAACAGAGCGTGTTCTCACCCACGCCCGCATAACCGCAGATCACGCCGCCGTGGTCTGGGACTAAATTTCGCTCCCGTACACCAAATTAGGCCCTTCTCGGCAACGGCCCAAGCCTAGATCTGTTCCCTGGGCGTGGAGCCCTTGAGTACGCTGCTCACGCGATACAGTGACACAAGAGTTCTACCCTTATTTTTCGTTATCCTATCCTACATAGTTTAGAGGATTTTTTCCTACACAAAATACATATAGAAGTTGTTGAGGCACGCATGCTTGGTACACATGCATGTTTCAATAACTTATATACGTATATAAGTTACCGGACTACTAAGACGAGCGCTTAAGGCACTCAGCCGATTTTATTTAGGCAACCAGTTCAAGGGTACACGGCACACCTCGGCTTGGCTGTTGCCTGTTGCATGCAAAATCGCGACCTATCTTAACTAATCTAGCTAACTATTCATATATGTATGAGTTGTTGAAACGTATATGTATACCAAGCATACACGCCTCAACAACTCCTGCATATATTTATTATCGGAAACTTGAGAGTTTTTTAGTTCGATAAGGAAAAAAGTAAACCCTTCCACTTTCATGTGTAACATGTTTCATTCATCATCATTCAGTGTTTCATGTGTTTCACGTGTGTGGGGGTGATCGTGTAGTGTTGTAGCAGTGATGTATATTTGTGTGTCACCGTATCGCGCAAGCAACGCACTCAAGGGATCCTTACCGAGGGATTGAACCTGATGTATAAAACTGGCTTGGTTTGAAGGTGATAGGTACTATGTTGTGAGTGGTACAGAGATTATTTATAAAAATATATTGGAAATATATTTCAAATACGTTTTTGAAACAGTTTATAGCTCTTAGACAATAGTTTCAAGCAAGTGACATTTGACGTTTTCGGCGGGATGTTTGACGCTTCGATACGGTGTTCATATATTTTTCTTTAATACAATGGAGTATAAAAAGGTTTTAATACAAGTCGAAGATAGTTATGATAAAGTAAGTGGTAGAGATGTTTATTCAGTTTTATGTAGGTTAGTTTTTATTTTAATTGATCCTGGTAGATGACGCTACGAATGGGTACTAGGTTTATTTAAAAAATGAATACATGTAATCTGGGTATATGTTTAAGTGAATCCGTGGATAGTTTGGATTCCCAATTGGAAACGGTAGTTGTGGCTGCAATCGGGTATCAGTTTTATTTGCGGGGTGGTAGGGCTTTACAGCCTGACTGGGTCACAACCACCATGTACATGACGAAAAAATCCATAATAGTGATTCGCTTCTGCGCGTCGCGTTTCGGGATCAGCCTGTGCATATCCAGCTTTTTGTAGGCCGGCATGATAGTGGCGACCAGCGATGGATAGTGTGTCACTCGGTGGTCGCTATTGTTTTTGGATTGTACTGTGCTTACTATCAGGCATAGTGCAGGCATTTTGACGTGCTACGATAAAAAAAAGAAACAATTTTTTCGCATGATAACCAATTTGTTGCAAACGAAGTTGCACGGGTCAGCTAGTTTGATATAAAAATCTTAATTCAATAGAATTTATTTCATCCTTGCAAATTTTAAACTAAACCCTCTGCCACATCTGTCTGTTCGCGATAAACTCAAACACTATTATGCTGATTTGTATGCGGTTTTCACCAGTAGATAAAATAATATATGAGGATGGTTTAGGTATATAAATTGTCATAGTTTTTTTATTATCAAGGCGGGACAAAACCTGCCAAGCCCGCAGTACAAGATAACTTATTTTCATTTCATCCAACTTTGATATTAAGAAATATATTTTTTACCTCTTTGGTATGAACTTAAGCCCGGCTTATATTTTCCAACAAAAAAACTGGGAATAATGAAAACAACTTTTCCTTGTATTATCCAACGGTAATATTTCGTTAAACAGAACACGATAATCCGTCACAAAAGTAGGTCGAATTTCGTCAACACTTAGTGCGACGTGACGGAACAATCCGCGTTAATCCGCGGGATTTGCTTAGTACTCGGCCGAGATTTATCTCGGAAAAATGTCACGAAATTTACGTGGAAATGTTAACCGGGAATTATCGCGGATTAGAGAGTTCTCGACATTGATACAGGCGTAGATCACTCATCACTAGAAATGAATTATTACATTCTAGCCATGCTCGTGGAACATATTTAATACTATAGAGCGGGTATTTCGTTGCATTTTATAGTATTATACATTTTATAATGATACTAGTTGTGCCCACGACTTCGTTCGCGTGGAACATTAAGTAAAAACCTTGTCTATAAAGTATATAAGTTCCTATAATGTATAAGGCTAATTACTCTCTACTTTTCTCTGGTACTTAATTCGCGTCGTTAATTACGATAATTTTTGTTAGACCGAACCGATTTCACTGAAACAAAGACTAAATGTTACTCGAAGATATACTTTATGATCTTCTTGAAGGTTTTACTGTGAACGCAGTATTTTATCAGTGATGCGTATCCATACAAACAGGCATACCGACCGACAGACAGACAGACATTTCTAAAAATGATTAAAAGGTTTTTATTACTTATTCATAGAAACCTACAACTTTTTTTTTTTTAACTTTATTTTTGGCAATCAACCGTTCAGATTATTACTGCCATTGTCACGTAGTCAATAATATTACAAGTGAAGAACGATCATTTCAACAACAAGCGTCGTGTGAATCAACATTCTAACAAGATGGTGGATCCCTTGTTAGAACCTTCCATGGAGTTTTTGTGGCATCTCAGAATTGCATGCTCCGTGGTATTATTTTTCATTCACTTCACTTATGCACAATAAACTAACCATATTACATAAAACACCACCAACTTTATACAATATAGAGTCAAGTAACACAAGATTATGAATAAAATATAAAATCCACTACATGACAGACTGAAATCCCGCCAAAAAAACCAACCTACAACTTTGTTTTTAAATCTAAAAAGTACAAATATGTTAGATTTACATTCTCATTCTATGTATAGAAGAAAATATATGTAAATTTTATAGGAAATTAGTTTTTATTCGCGGCTTTATTTTCCTTCGGAAACAGTAACATTTCTCCAGATGAACCTGTACCCTTTTCTATATCTCTGTTTACGTACATACAAAATTTACATACATAAGTCTAGATTTTTTTTTTATCATATAGGAGACAAACAAACATGCGGGTCACCTGTTGATAAGCGATCACCGCCGTCCATAGACACTAGCAACCCCAGAGGAGTCGCGAGTGCGTTGCTATCCTGTGTTTGGAGAAATGGAGAGAAAGTGAGAGGGGAAAGGAAAGGAGGGGGGAGGGGAGGGGAGATGGGTCTCCGGCGTTCTTACTGATCGAACAAAACGCAACAATGCAAGCACTGTTACGTCACGTTGGTTTTCTGTGAGTGGGTGGTGCTACCCCGGACGAGCCGACCCATTCATACTGAAACCAATAATAGCTTCAGCGTGGCTCTACCACGTACTTATATATCTCAATTTCATGTTATTTGTTGTTTCTTACGGGATAATAGTACAAGCAGCCACTCGCGACTTCACCTGCGGTCTTTATAAAGCGATTTATGTAGCGCCCGTCCAAATAACTCTTTGAACAAAATATCTTTTCCAATCGACATGACATTTGTTGTTATATTTTGACCTACATAAATGTTATCGTTAGAAATTCGAATTTATTTATTATTATTTATATTGTATAGAAACCGTTCAATAGTTTTCTTCGTGATAGGGCACAAAACATACGTTCGTTGCCACAAATTTTATCTATACTAATATTATAAAGAGGTAAAGTTTGTGACGTTGTAGGGGGTAATCTCAGGAAATACTAATCCGATTTGAATAATTCTTTCAGTATTATATAGATCATTCATCGAGAATTGTCATAGCCTATATATCATCACGCTAAGATTAATAGAAGTTGAGCACAGATGAAAAATGTTTCAAAATCGGGATGTTTTTTTTGAGAACTGCTGCGTGTAGTGTCATTGTATCTATTTCACGCGAACAAAATCGCGGGCAGAGGCTAGTCGTATAAAAGATTTATTATCTTGTAGAAAAGACTGACTGCCTAGTATCCTACATGAAAATCAAAACATTCTTTATTCAATTTAGGCCCAGCGAAGGCACTTATGAATCTAAAAACTACCACCGGTTCGGTAAACAAGCCAGTCATCGAGAAGAACAGGGAAGAAACTCGATCTGGTTTTATTATACCAGATATACTTTTTAATTTTTAAAACATAATAGACAGTTACATTTTTTATGTTGGATGCACAAAGAGTGGCGTCACTTCTAGTTATCATAAGCAAACGTCGCTATACTAGAAAGCACCACACCAGTTGAAACGCTATTCCATAGAGCTCGTATGACATTAAAAAGTGTTCGTCACATTCGCTTTACAGACGGCAAAATCCCAAGACGAGATTCAATTACTTTGTGACACTCTTACGCTAGTTGACAACTATTGGGTGAGAGCATTCCGCATTCTCCTGAAAATACAGTTTTTATAACTAAAAGCAAAATCAATAAATTCGTCAAAGGATTGAGCCTAAATATATTTGTATTACAAATATCGGTAACGTGTTTATTATTTAAATAAATAAATATGAAACGTTTGTTTAAGTTGATGTATTCGAACGAGAATTGTAAATAAAGTTGTCAATTTTGAAATTAAATTCTACGGCAAATAGCTCAAGGAGATAATAACTATATATGTCTAAGTTTTTCACGCGGTTTCGCTTGCGTTAATATATGATAACAATTAACAACGCCTTCCAATATATTGCACTGTGTGTACACACCATCCAATATAAAAAAATGAGAACAAAACTATACGAATTGGGGGTCAATAAAGGGACGTTTAAAACATGTCGCAAAATAAAACACTACCAGAACATAGCTCTCTTAATAGAATTTTCCGGGAAATTTTTGTGCCATCTCAGAATGTATGCTCCGTGATGTTATTTCCCATCCACGTCACTTATGAACAATAACCAAAGTATATACCTTACGTAATGTAGAGCCAAACAACACAAGATTATAAATAAAATCCACTACTATATTGACGGCATGTCAGAAGAGTGAGCAAAACGAAATATTTAAGTACATATTTTTTCAAATCTTTCTGAAAGTCTTGCCGAGATAAGGAATCCTTTGATAAATAATCGTATTCAAAATATATACGCATGGCGCGTGCATTTCGTGGGACCTCGTAAGCTCTAGAAACGAGACGTTCCAACTCTCGTGTACGATTGGCAACCCTAATCACGAGAAACGTGGGCGGAGTATTAACATAAGCCAATGCGTATTCAAACAGGTGCCTACATGGCACTTGTTAAATAAAAAAAAAATACAAAACGTAAAAATATTTGGTTTTCTAATGGACTCGTTACATTTCAAAATGAGCCAATTTTAGCAGTTTATAAGATTTAAAGTTTTTTGACGTGATAACGTCTTATAAATAGATTAATGCCGCTGCACGCACGGAATAGAATGGCTCATTGTCACGTTCCGCCTGAGCCGAGCGTGCAAGCGAGAGCGCGGAACAAGCAATCGAGAGGCGCGATCGGCTTAAGCATTCCTCTTGCGATGCAATCTATAGATAGAACTAGTCTCTGCCCGCGAATTCGTCCGTGTCAAATAGTTACTTTGGGCTAACATGCAGCGGATGCTGTCAAGAGAAACAAAAACGCCGATTTTGAAACGTTCTTCATTAGTGCTCCGCTCCTATTGGTCTTACTCAACCTATAATAACCTTTCTTGATGAATGAGTTATATAATACCGAAAGAATATTTCAAATCGAACTAGTATTTCCTTTTTTTATTATATATTTTTTTAATTGTATCATAGGAGGCCAACGAACAGGTGGGTCGCCTGATGTTATGTGATCACCACCGTCCATAGACACCAGCAACATCAGAGAGAGATAGGTCTCCGGCGCTCTCACTGACCGAACGAAACGCAACAAGGCAAGCACTGTTACTTCACGTCGGTTTTCTGTGAGAGTGTGGTGCTACCCCGGACGAGCCGACCCATTCATAATGAAACCAATAATAGCTTCAGCGTGGCTCTACCACGTACAATCTCTCTTTAATAAAATTTTACTAAGTACATCAAATAGTCGTTCAATCATCACGTTTTCTCAAAACTTATTAATATTTTTTAGTCGTGACCACATCTGGTATATCAAAGAGGCACCGATTGTCGGCACGTGCCTACAAGTTGATGCCGACTCACGAATACATTTGACTACCACGCGTGTTGAATATGAATTGTAGACATCGGTGGTGGTCGAATAGATTTATCACTTATAGTGTTTATTAAATACATATGTTCCTAGCTTTACCTCCCGACTTTTTACCGGTGAAAATAGCTTTGATTTGCCTCTACCTTGTGATCGAAATCTCACTTGGTGATAGAAGATGATGACCCTAGGCTTAAAAACTGGTTCTAAATCACAACTGCCGGAATACATATATTATGTGCTTGGTGACATATTTTAAATTCGAGAGTGGTAGTTATACTGATGGGCTTTAATAAACTTTCCACCAGCATACTGTGTGTTGTTTTCCTTAAGCAAAAGCTTAGGTTCTTTGTAGGAATTCAAGCCTATGGTATAGTAATCGACATGTCTACACATGTTACCATTTTGCCTTCGTTGTTGTATGGAAACTATCTCTTTTTCTCTAGATCGTCAAACCTTAATCAATTATAGCAATTGCAAACAGATTTTGCGGTGACGTAAATAATACGTGTAGTTTTTGAGTTCGAATTGTAGCCAGTATAACTACAAATAAAATAATTAATTTGCAAAATTATATACGTTTCCTTTCATAACACTTTTTACAATCTCTGACATAGAATATTTCTTTCTTTTATATAAAACAACTGGCGGTCCCGGTAAACGTTCCTGTCTTGATAATAAAAGTCAACCGTAGCACCACCTACCGGGTCCAACTGTGAATCTAAACTATTCTCGGATCTACTAGAACACGCACACAAAATGTCATTAAAATCGGTCTAACCGCTTAGGAGGAGTTCAGTGACATACACACGTACAGGAGAAATTTATATATAAAGATAACATTCAAGGAAGTTTTTAACAATACGGCCATTTTGTATGAAAATTATATCTATTACCATTCACATATTTACAAACATACGTATCATAATGTCTAGGTATACACAGCCTTTATGAGAAAACCATAATACCATTCCATTATACTGATAAATCTCATAAGCGAAATATACATCACGCGAAGGAGTTAATGATGTAAGATGATAAAAATATTCACCGCGATATTTCATAAAAATACATTATACACACAGGCGGAGAGTATACGTAACAATGGGTCTGAGCTAAGCTGCGCTGGAGTGGGGTTATTTTAATGTGATTGGCGCGGGCACCATCCACCATCCGTCGCCCCCGTCTCGGCTGGCGTCGCGTCACTGCATTATTAATGCATCCCTCACTATACTAACACACTGTTGGTTAGATCACCGAACTGGTGTTTATTAACATTAATACTGAATTTGTAATAATTACTAACAAACAATATTAAATGCTGGTCGGTGAAAATATTTGAAAGAAAAACAATAACTTAGTAATCGTTTTGTTCATAACATAAATAAGTATAAGTATTTAAGGTGAGTTTACTTATTGCATACATTTTATCTTTTTTTTTATACTGATTTTTATTACCAATTACTTTCAAAGATATTAATAAACATAACTAACTAAAAATAATGTTTTACAAAATTTATTATAATTTTCGTGCCCTAAAGAAATATTTCTATCACAACATATAAAGAATTCTGTATATTAATACGCGGTGCGAAAACATTGTAACCCTTATTAGGCGAATTGCGCGAACGGATGGACGTTAAATTTGGTATAGTGAAAGCTTATACGGGATTTTTCGATGCAATTAAAATCAATTTATAACCCAAATATATATGCTGGGCATTTCACTACAAATAAACATCAATATCTTGTTGTCAATTTTGTAATTTTTGGAAAACGAAATCGACGAATATGCGTGTTCAGATATGGGGAAAAATTGTTTCTACAAACGTTTTACTTATTATACTGAAGCAAGTCTGTAGCTTCTAAATAAAAAAGTAATTTGACAAACAAGAGAAAAAGCTATGGATCTTTCCACCAATATGTACGTTTATTTAACAATATGACAGTATGTAAGAAGGGTTATGCTCTCGCTTCCCAACTAATTATTTCGCTGCATTTACGAATTCCCTTTGCATCGTCAAAGTCAATGAAAATATTCGAATAATTCTTATTCAACGACTTTGTTGTTTTATTATTAAAATCATAATTGTAGTTTATTCTATTTTTGAAGCTGATTTGTTTGATTTAATACCTATTTTGATTTTCTATCAGAATACATCTTAATCAAGGTTTATGTAGAGATAGACATTGGCTGTCTATGTATGCTCTAACGCATGTTTAATGGATAGTGCTCTGTGGAACTCTTTAACATGGTGCCCTTTTCACCTTTTAAAACTCGCACCTCCCGCCGCTGGGTGGCTGCTCATCCACACACCTTAAAAGCTAGCAAAATCCCGACTACCGTGAGGTTCTCTCGAATCTTCCTTATGCGCTTTTCCTCAGGGCATAATATGGGGTTCTTCAAGAAGGGACTGAAACGCGCTTTTCAAGATCGGCAACACAACAGCGATGCCCTTGGTGTTACAGTTGTTCATAGGCGATGGTAACCACTTACCATCAGGAGGGCCGTCAACTCGTTCGCTGCCTTTTGGCATAAAAAAAAAAGATTTTTGTTTCAATTTTCGTGTGACTAGCTTCGGCTCGTGGCTTCACTCTAGTTAACGTAGATTTAAGAACGTATATGCAGGATCTTGTGTTGATCTGTTGAGTAGATAAGTCATGAAAGCGTAACCAACAAACAAATTCGTACACACATCTATAATCTTAGTTAGGATTCATTTTACCACAGTAGTGTTTTATGACTTTAAAATACTACTAGCCTCTGCCCGCGACTTCGTTCGCGTGGACATAGTTAATTTGGGCTAACTAATATGCAGAGAAAGTTCTCAAGAGGAAAAAACACCCCGATTTTTAAACATTCCTCATTGTTGCTTCGCCCCTATTGGTCTTAGCTTGATGATATAGCCTATAACAATCCTCGATAAATGGGCTATATAACAATGAAAGATTTTTTTTATCAGACCAGTAGTTCCTGAGATTACCCCCTACAACGTCACAATTCACAACGTCATAAACTCACAAACTTTACATCTTTATAATATTAGTATAGATATATAAAATACTCTAATATTCAACCGCAGCTACCACTTAACCAATTGTGAATTAAACCTTTCTTTAATTCACATGAAGACTCACGAAAGATTTCATCAAAACTTGCCCAGTCATTTAGGAGGAGTTCAGTCACATACACACGGATAGAAGAATTACGGATATAGAGATTAATCTATTCATAATAAATCGTGAAGGACTTTTTGCTTATATGAAATAACTAGCCCCTGCCCGCGACTTCGTCCGCGTAGTAATAGTTATTCTGGGCTAACACTAACACGCAGCAGAAGCTCTCAAAAGGAAAGACATCCCGATTTTGAAACATTTTTCATCTGTGCTCCGCTCCTATTGGTCTTGGCGTTATGATATATAGCCTATAACCATTCTTGACGAATGAGCCATAAACCACTGTAAAAATCATTCAAATCAGATCAGTAGTTCCTGAGATTGCCCACTACAACGTCACAACATCACAACGTCACAAACTCACAAACTTTACCTCTTTAAAATATTAGTATAGATTAAAAAATTTATAATCACTCAAGTATCCTTCGATACACGACTATAATGAAATGACTACTATTACAAGCAATGTACAGTACTAAAGTATCTATACTTTAAAATATATCACTTATGGAAAGAGTCAAAATTTAAAGAATGAATACGTAATAAAATGTATGTTTATCTGTTTGTTTGAACACTCATCACTGTTAAAGAAACGCTTAAACAATAAAACCCCTTTTAAGAGAATCACGCAGCATATCGTCCCGTAACATTTAATTTTTATTTCATTAAAATCGGTTCACTGTTTCGAAAGTTATTGTAAATTTAATGACAACGCGACTTAAGTACCAGATAAAAGTAGGCGAGTAAATGCACTTAATTAATACAAACAGGTTTTTATAATAAAGCTCCAAATGAACAAAGTTGCAGGCACAGCTAGTGTTACATAAAATACAGTACGTACTATATTTCAATTGACAGCCCTAGTTGCAGCATATCGCAATCGAAGCCTAATAAAAACGATATAATACCCTCCAGTATGCTTCACCCCTGTGATTTCTAATTGTCCCAAATAGGGGCGAATAAGACAATGGATATAATGATTAGAGTCATTCCAGGATCTACGGGGGCGGGGCGCTTTCATCAGCACAAAGCCGACTTGGCATTGTGGTCTACGGAAATCTAATTAAATTGAAAGTTCTGAATAACTGTGTCTAAGGGCTTCATAAAGCAACCAATTGATTGCAGCACAAATGGTAGATCTGGTTTTACTTGATGATTAATTCTCGGCTTCTCGAGTTATGTTGCTTCTGAATTTCTCTATACATAGTATTATGACAATAATCAAAGCAGACGAAGTTGTGGGTTTCATCTAGTTTTTAATTATAATTTCGGTGTCATGCGTAAAAAATAGTTTTTTTAAATTAATGCATAAGCAAAGATTGATGTAACGTGAGCCTTGTTGCGGCCAAAAGGGTGAATATAAACGAGGCTTTAATGAATTTTCCCAAATATTTTATCTTTTTCTTTACATTCTCCGGTCGCGTGTTCATGTTATCACGCTAGATCTCGAGTGTTGACGACAAACAATTATTAATTAGTCGGGATTTTTTTTTGTTTAATTAAAACACGAAAATGTAAATAATACGTGCCTTGTAAAAACATTATGATTCCAAAATTAACCCTGATACAAATATGAATAAAATGATAATATCTGTTGTTTATCTAGTGTAATCTTAATTTGAGAGATAATTTGGCTAGCGAATAAAGAACATTTGAAGGTACCTACGATCTTTACTAATAAACCGCGGTAAGTCTTCGGTTAAGGACAATCTATATTGTAATGCTGGTTTGTTTCTTTGGTTGAACGCACTAATCTCAGGAAAAGCCGGTACGATTTGAAAAATTCTTACAGTGTTATATAGCTCATTTATCCAGGAAGGTTATAGAATATATATCATCACGCTAACACCGATAGGAACGGAGTACACGTGTTTTAAAATCGTACGTATTAGCGTTAAGCCAAAGTAAGTATTCCACGAGGATTAAATTCTGGAAACAGCTAGTATCTTAATAAAACTATTACATTGTGGTAGGGCTATTTCTAAAACTAACCTCTTTAGATAACACTCTTAAGTCCAAAATCTATTGCTAAGCACATATAGCTGTATTTTAGCAGTAGCAATTGAGAGCCAATTCTTAAGTTTTCCATCTTAGACTAAGCCTTTAATATCTGGTGAGATTGTTTTCAAAAGCTTTGAAGTTAAATAAAAAATCTAACATTACATTCTTCATCGGAGTTTTTTTTTATATCATAGGAGGCAAACGAACAGGTAGGTCACCTGATGTTAAGTGATCACCGCCGTCCATAGACACTTGCAACACCAGGGTAATCGCAAATGCGTTGCTATCCTGTGTATATATAAAGTTAATCTAATATCGGTAAAGGAGTTTTAAGGGATAAGTCGTAATAATAAGATTATAATTGAATATTTAAAATACAGCTCATTTGAAGTCTTTACATATGGAGTTAGCGTTTTATATGGAAAAAAATGTAACGAAAAAAAAAATAGTATGAAAGTAGATAATTTCTAAATCTAAAATTTATTAAAGCAATCGAAATATGTATTTTCATCATTTTTAGATAGTTTGTTAGTTCCATTACTGAATGAATATGATTTTTAAAGACGCTTTGGAGTGCCTCATCAGATTTGTTTTACTTCCTTGTAACAATTAATAAAATAACCAAAAGCCGCGATCTAAAATTCACAGAAAATGCAATCAACAGACACCAGTTTTCTAAACTTCTACTGAAGATAATGTAGTTCTGGGACCATGTGCGGTTATTTTTAATGGATTTAAAGAAAACAAGAGGTTCCGTTTATCGCCAGTACGTTAGTTATTTTCTTTGAAACAAAACGTCCAACTTTTATGATTTCTTTAGTAGGATAATCTACACACTTATGGAAAGATTTCACTACATAAAACGTTAAAGTACCACTCTCATGTGATATGCTTATACTATATATATATTTGTTTTATACTATACGTTACTGCTTTGGTATAATTTAATTTGAGTTTTTAAGTTTCATATCCTTGGTTGGACTAAAATTAAGAATCCTCCCTGTGAAAAATAAACTTAATGTGTACATTTTCTTCTTGACCGGACCGTTTTGGAATTAATAATCTCAGCTATATACTACCTAATTCTCGTTGGTTTCGTCGAGCATTGAAATAAATGGTGTAGGGTCAATCCAATTGAAAAATAAGTGACCTAGAACTACCCACGAAAAATCCCAAATCGAATGGTCACAGTCATGCGCCAATACGTTTAGTAGCTTTTACATTATTGAGCCTCCAAAGCCTCCAAAGCCTCCAAAGCCTCCTAATATTTGATACATACACTATTGGGTCCGGTAGAGTTGTCCTGCCCTGATTATAATAAAAAACCCTGACAAATAATATACTATAACCTTCCTCATGAAACACGTGTAGTGGAATGGGTGATACACTTTCTGCGGTCATGAATAACATCAGAAGAGAGTGGAAAAGTTCACTGTATGTAGATGGGACAAGGTAAAATGATTATGGATAAACAATTAACTTATTACAAAAATATTACCTCTGTACACGCCATTTCAAACAACAAACAGTCCGACATAACGTTGGAGTAATTGCACAAATTTTGAATATGACATACGTAAGTTTCCACCTAACTGACGTACGTCAACTATATTGAATTATTCTCTGAGTAAACCGCAACTCTCTATCTTACGCTTCGGGCATTTGCCCCGTGTAGAATAAAAGCTACAATATATCTGTATATAATATCACATTGCTAAGCAAAAGCGTCTATCGGAGACAATATTTAATTGAAATTCCAATTAACTCATAAGTTATTGGTGACCTCAAACGCAAAAAAAGCTATGTATTATTAATTTTAAAAATTTGAAAACAATCTTCTCTGATGTGACATAAATTGGTTTCAAGATAAATTTGAATAAAACTGGCAATCAAAATTTAATTCCTAAAAAACACTTTGGTGCGTTCGATGGGGTGTTCGAATGCGCTACGTTGTATTTTCACCTTACCACCAAAAACCTTTAAATCAACTATACTCAATCTGCGGCCTGCCTTAGTAGTTGGCCCGCTAGATACTTACCAGATACTTTTTTTTCAATTATCTTCAATTTCGGTGCCCATAAGGAAAACGATGAGTACGAATGTAAATTAAATAGATCCCAAATAAAGTGGCCGAAATGCGTACCTTATGATATAAGAGCTATACTAAGCTTGTTTTATTGGACAACCATTTTTTACTATATTAAATACGTTATATTTATCACGCTTAGACAAATAGGAGCGAAGCACCAATGAAGAATCTTTCAAAATCGTTTCTTTTTCCTCTTAAGAGCTTCCGCTGCGTATTAGCGTTAGCCCAAAGTAACTATTCCAAACAAAGTCGCGGGCAGAGACTAATGTGCTATATAATGTGCTTCAATGTCGGCAATACAACAGACGGCTCCGTCGTCACCGCGTTCGAGGTCGTCCGCGATCACCGCTGCTCCAACCTACGCGACGATGCGCAAGTTAAACGCTTCCTCGTCCACTCCGCCTCTTGCGTCGAGCCGACGATCCACAAAAGGCTCTTTTCAGGGCCAAACAGACCGCCACCCAACGACTCAAACTTCGCCCACTGGACCGGCCACCTCAACAACTAGAACCACCCAAGCAACGCCTACGGACATCGCACTACAGTCCCTGCCCCTCGCCCGTCGACCTCGCGCGCTAGTCAGTCGCTGCCTGCTGGGACGTCCCCTGCGACAGAGGCGTACGAGAGTGATATTTTCACTCTCGCCCAGCTAATTTTAGCTGGGACCCTGTCGGAGGGGATGGCTCGGTGGGTGGTGCTATTCCTGCGCGTTCGGGAAGCTGAAACCGAGGGCCATACGCTCATCGCGGAAGACGTGTTGTCGCTCGTAAACGCCTCGTGTGGAACGCTTGGCTTACCCACGATTCCAGACGCGCCGACTAGCCCGCTCGGTCGAGCGCTGCGTCGCAAACGCAGCGAACCCGATGCAGGGCCCTCCGCGAATCGCGAGACACCACCATCACCGTCAGACGCCCAACCGAAGAAGAAAGCCTGCACATCGCCGCGCGTTATTACATCCGATACCCCAGCGAAGCAGGTGCGTGCACCCACAAACGCTCCCGCTCCGCCGCGAAGGGTTGCCCGCGAGCAACCCCCGTATCCGTCGATCGCAGCGCCACCTGCGCGCGATCCGCTACCGAAACCGGGTACGTGCCAACGGAACCCTAAATCGCAGCTACCGAGCGACAGTACTGCCGCCGCGTCCTCGGTCGATACCTCGTCCCCCGCCTCACCAGTCGCTTCGGGTCCGCGTTACTCTCCGATTGTGGTCGAGCGCCTCCCCGACTGGGCTGTGCAGCTCCCACAGTCGGAGGCGAAGTTGGGTCGCAGTCCCAACGTCTTCGTGTATCGGGAAAGGGTCCGATTTATGCCACTAGATGTAGAAGAATACCGGATTATAACAGATTTCCTGGAAAAGCAAGAGGGATTGGAGTGAGAGTCTCAAGATTGCCATACGTGGACTCCCTTGGGGCACAGAGCCGCATGTTATACTCGACGTACTTCGAGAGAAGGGCTTCACGCCAGAACACGCCCGCCAAATAAATGGACGACGAGGAAGACAGGGGTGTATCTTTTACGTCGTCCTCAAGCGCACGCCCGGGTTAATACCCGCTACCTATGATGTCTCAAAAATCCGGAGCATGCCTATCCAGATAGCCTGAAGAGGACAACGCCGGCTTGCGCAGTACTTTCGCTGCCAGCAGTTTCGGCACTCCTCTCTACAATGCCACAGGAAGATTGCCTGTGTCCAGTGCGGGGGCCCACACTTCACCCGGCAATGTGACCGCCCCAAAGACGAGCCGGCGACCTGCGCTAACTGCAGGGGCACCCACTCGGCAAATAACAGAAGAAGCTGCCCCGTATTCAAGCGGGAGCTGAAAAACCGAGGTCCTAGAGGTGCATCTACGAGAAAGCCAAGAAGAAGGAGACGCCCATGTAAAACGGAAACGGATGCTCAATCGGAAGAACAAGCCGACGTCCTCCCGGTACAACAGGCTCAGCCTATTCCAACCGACCAAGAACGCTCGAGCCCCGAGACACCCCATCTATACTGTAGTCTATCCGAGCTACAGCTACGCTTTGACGAACTATTAGCATGTTACTATGCTGATATCGAGAAGGCCACAGAAGAAACTGAAGCCGATAATATCCAGATGAAGTACAGCCTCTTTCAGCAAGACATTGCGTCTGCGATGAGAACGCTAATGAACAGGAAAGAGACAACCGACGACCAGGGCGAAACGAGACAACCAAAACAAGCCGTTTTAAGACGGCTTCACCCCCGAAAAAAGACCCTCCTGTCATCACGGGAGGGATGTGAAGCCTCAGTCAGAGGGGTTCTCCCTGACACTGATTCCCAGCACGCCCTGCACACCAAAGGACGGGCGAATAGAAACAACGGTGGCAATACAACAGTGACGCTCTTGGTGTTGCAGTAGTCCATAGGCGACCATTCACATTCAGATGGGCCGCCTGCTTGTTTGCTGCCTTTTGGCATAAAAAAAAATATTTCAACGTTTCTCTCTCTTCTTTCTTTGTATATATTTCGAGTACATTAGAATATACTATCTCATTCTCCCATAGCCTAACATTTTTTTTTTTTCAGAAAATACAATTCACACCGTTCCAAGACAAATTTCAGTTAAGAAATAGAAAAAATTAACTCCCATCATAAATTACCGATACAATTAAACAGAATCGTTTTATTGTTCTGTCATAATAGAAATTGACATTGTTGCTGGATAGTAAACGGAGCAGACAGTCGCTCCACAGTAAAACGGCTCATTAACAATATAGTCCTTATCGTTTCATGCGAGCCATAATGACACTTTAAAGGGGGCGTCGTAACTTATAATGTAGACATGGTACTGTTTTAGAGTTCCGTAAAGAGATAAAGAAAACGTTTCATCAAAATCATATCTGCCATACTTGAAGAACAGTTGGGAACAAATAGAGTATCCGCCTGATTAGGTCTGCCTTAGATTAAAGACTGGGTAGGATTGATATAGATAAGTTTCCGATTTACATGTTGTGTTTTTGAATCATGCAATTTAAATTGTATGATTCAAAAATGAACACATGTATAGCTTAGCATAGTTTAGCTAGGTCAGATCGGGTTATTTCCGGTAACAGCCCAAGCCGAGGTTTGCCGTGCACCCTTGAGCATGTTACTTAAACAAAATCGGCTGAGTGCCTTAAGCACTCTCCATAGTAGATCGGTGAAGCTGTGAAGGCCTAGTAAGGCCAATAGCGTAGTCAGTTCGAAAAAAAAAAATTATATAGATAAGTGCTGGTCTAGTTGTCGAACTTTGACCATAGAGAAAAAAAAATCTTATTTTTTTATTGATAACACACAATAATATACAAAATACAAAAATCGGCTAAGAAACAGAGAAAGGAAATGTTCTTAATCGTATATATTTATAAATGAAAGAATTTTTTTTTCGAGTAAGCACGTTTTTAATTTAGCCAACATAAATAAAAAGGGTTTTTATGGTATTACTTTACATGAAAACATGTTCAGTACTTCATTTGAAACCTGTATGCGAACTTGTTACAAATAAATAACGGATGAATCATCGACCGTGAGAACTAGAAACAATGGGGTTCTAAACAGCCCGTATCGAACTTTGTCGAATAGTTCGAATAATGACGTTATCTAGTCCTAAACGCGTTTCGGAGTGACCGAGTTGAATTCTATTATGAACATCCGAATAAATACGGGCAGAAATAAAAGGAAAGCTTCAAGTAGACTGTGATTTAAACTTTATAAAGTGACTGTATTGTAATTATGTGATAGTACATATGAAAGAAAGAAAGATATATTAGTTTAGCACATACAAAACGTATTTAAAAGTGTACATATACATATATATGCATATAAATCAAGCGATACAAGTATTTTCATGGAGTGAAAATGGTTTTTGTCTCAGCATAGGCTGCAGGTTTGCAAATGTGAGCGTCGAAAACCATTCAGATAAAAAAAAATACAGACGTATTGAGAACCTCCTCCTTTTTGTGAAATTGGTTAAAAAGCTGCTGTGTACTATGGGCGTAATTAAAACACATGGACGCACTTACA
The DNA here is from genome assembly GCA_014332785.1 of Antheraea mylitta. NCBI lineage: Eukaryota > Metazoa > Arthropoda > Insecta > Lepidoptera > Saturniidae > Antheraea > Antheraea mylitta. The sequence goes on from JACEII010000041.1 coordinate 3,247,688, forward strand.
TGATGATTTCAATAAGTTAATAAGCATCTATTTTATCTTTATAAGTTCAAATAAATTTCCTGTGCCATTTTTTTTTTTATATTATAGGGGGCAAACGAACAGATGGGTCACCCGATGGTAGGTGATCACCGCCGTCCATAGACACTTGCAACACCGGAGGAGTACAAGTGCGTTGCCGGCCTAAAATTCAAGATTAACACGACGAATATGTTGTGTGAAATATATTTTCGTATTCTGTACATAAAAATTATTATGTTTCATTGTTAACAAATAAAATAAACACTTATATTGAACCTAATCAATTTTAATACAGTGAATGCTGAATATTTTATCAAGAATCATAATTCATATTTAAAGAAATTAATGTATGTAAGCACGCAATATGAGTTTATTAAAATTACCAAATACAATTAATTACCTGGCTGGTAGTATAACCAACTGTTTACTTTATAAATTACTACATTTTGTACGCGGCTTCGCTTGCAATTTAGATTTTATCTATCCTTTGGGAACGGTAAATTTTCTCTGGACCAAATGTACTTTTCCTGTACCCCCCATAAGTTTATGCAAAATGGGGGATGAAATCGTAATAAACTCACTATCGTATTTGTAATATTATTAGTAAGGATAATATAGTCCGAATAATCATGAAATATCTCAGAATATTGGCAACAACAAATCAAAAATACTTGTGTAATACTAGTTTTGTAAGTAAAAAAACCTATTATAGGTATCTCTCTTAGAAATCCGTAATGTTATTGGTTATTAAAATGGTATGGTATGGTAAATCAGCGATATAGTGATATAACTTTTTACAGTAATCGGTTTTTATAAGATCTTACTTTGAATACTTTTTATTTATATTAATAGTGTTTTATCGTAAATAATCCATAATATATCTATAATTTTATATATTATTGTGTTATATATGTATAATAACTAACATGAGATATTAATGCACAGCTGATTGTAGGGCTAAGGCTGCATAAATTTGCATGCGGATTCCTTTTACACTGTAAGAGGTCCCTAAGGAAAGATTTTAGAAATTTAAACCCTGAGGCGGTAAGAAAAGGGATGGAAATCCGTAATTATTCCAATAATCAGTTATTCACATTATATATAAGTACAAACTAAAGAGTCTAAAATAATTTAATATTTAACTTAGTAGTGGTAGAGCCAAGCTGAAGCTATTATTGTTTTCAGCACGAATGGGTCGGCTCGTCCGGGGAAGCACCACCCTCTCACAGAAAACCGACGTGAAGTAACAGTGCTTGCATTGTTGCGTTTCGTTCGGTCAGTGAGAGAGCCGGAGACCCACCTACCCTCCCCTTCCCCTTCCTCCTTCCCTTCCTGTCCCCCCCCTGCCCTCTTCCCAAACACAGGCTGGCAACGTACTTGTGACTCCCTTGGTTGTTGCAAGTGTCTATGAACGGTGGTGATCACCTAACATCAGGTGACCCATCTGTTCCTTTGCCTCCTATGATATATATATAAAAAAAATGCATAGAGAGTGCGTGAGAAGCCGCAGGAATTGTTATTTATTAATAAATCACATCGGCCTTTCATTCCTAGTAGTCCGGTGAAGCTGTTAAGACCTTGATGGGTTAATAGCGTAGTCATTTCGAGAAAAAAAAAAGCCTTTCATTCCTATGTTCATCAAATTTCACGACAGATTTCAAGTTTACATCAGTTTTTATAATCTGAATTAGGAAATTGTTTTTCTATTTTTATACAGGCATTATCTTTACATGGGCATACAATTACAATTCTATGTTATATTCAATATCTCAAATTTCCACCTCATCAGGAACTTAATCAGAAATCAATTACAAAATTCTACACGAACCGACAAACAAGAAAATGAATTAATAATAGCGTGGTTAAAATTGGGATCATGTTAGCTAATGAGTTCTGAGATAACATTAAAGCAGTAACTAATCTTATAAATGTTAATGTCAATGGTTTTCTTATGCTTTACTAACTAATAGACTGACCTACATTAAATTTCGCACACCGGTTGTTACTATAAAAAAGGGCATAGCGTCCCACCCCGAAAAAGCCATGGTCCCAAGTGATAAAAATAAACTATATTAATGAGAGCGAAGTCGCAGCCAAAAGTTAAGAATTAATAAAATCTAAAAATTTTCGCCAGCACCCAGTTGTTATTGAAAGAATTGACGCACTACCTATTGCACTAGTTAGAAGGGTTGTGATTTGAGCACATAATAAAATTAGGAAGGCTGTAGCCTTAAAGATTCTTAGCCAAAAGGTTGAGAAATGAATTCCATCAAAGCCAGCTCTAACTGCGACTTATAGAAAATGTAAGCTTAAAGATCTCTGATTTCGTTAGATCATTAATTTGTACATTACTGTATTGTGATCACCGCATTGTGAGTAACTTACTCTTATATAGTCAATAACTAAGTAGTCAATGCTCTGATTTTCTAAGGTTAGTATCACAATGATAGGATAGGATCTATCTGCGATTAATTACAGATTTCCCAATTTTAGTACCAAGTTTGTTTCAATTAGCGGGCTTGGCGGGCGTTGTAATAAAAAATAATAAATTGATAATAAAAAAACTTTGACAATTATATACCAAAACCTTCCTCATGAATCTCCTTTTCTACTGGTGAAAAGTGCTTCGAAATCCGGCGTGAACAGACACACAGACGTGACAGAGGACTTTGTTTTATGATATAATAGCGAGCCTGACAGACGTTGTCCCACCATGATTATAAAAAAAAATCTTGACAAATTATATACCAAAACCTTCCTCGTTAATTATTTTATACACAGGTGAAAACCGCATGAAATTTCCTTCAGTAGTTTTTGAGTTAATCGCGAACAGACAGACAGACAGACAGACGTGGTACGGGATTTTTTTATGTAATGATAGTCATACGTAAAGAAAATAAAAAAGTACCGAAGAATAGTTAAGAGAAAAATATATGGAGCTGTGTAATATTAATAAACGAATCGGTAACCGATAACTGACGCCCTTTTACCTTCGCTTTATCAATAACCTGGTACCAAGAACCCCTTTAATATTGCAGGGTTGTTCCTGAAGCGAAGATATCCCGAATATTTTATTCAGAAAGGTAAAGAGGCTGACAAAGAAATGCGAGTTAGATCGTGGCCTAAATAAACTGAATCGGTACTACGGGTTCACGATTTACTTTGATTATATTTTATAAACTCGAAGCGATTATGAAGTTATTGTTTTTTTTACAGTGTGACATTGTTCTTATAATTTACAAGCATAAATAACAGGGTACAGCAATTGTATATAATGCATCGGTATTCGTCACTATTATACTGGGCTGCAAGCTTCTCCGCAGCTTTAGAAAAAATGGCTGATCCGCAAACACGACAAACCAAAAGAAAATAAAATAGAAAATATATAACAGTGTAATACGATGGATACGGTAGTTGTGATTCAGTAGTATAAACTCTACCATCTCTCTTGACTATTGACTATACTTCGGCTATTGGCACGCTTAACGTGTGCCATTATATTGGGGTCTATAACTAGTGTACAATCGTGCCAATATAACTATTAGATAATAGACAAGACAAATACAATACATATAAATAAAGTAAGCCTGGCTACCTACAACCCTCAATTTGAAATTGAGTCACTAAGCAAGAGTGGAGTTCCGGAAAGCTGCACTCTCTAGCACATCATTTCAAACTGGCTGCAAAAGGCTGGGCTCTCTAGCCAGTTCCCGTCTAAGTTTAATGTATTAATCGCCTATAGGCTTTTGTAAATCTCATCTCATTATAAATCTTATTGTAATTTAATATAAGGAAGATTGTCGTTAAACGATAAGAAAAGTTCTTAATTAACCAAAGCTTGTAACAACATATAATTTTTTTAATACTAAATTTCATGTCCGCTATAACACATGAAATATAATTCTACTAGTAGATTACCGTTAATAATTACTGAGTTATATACTGTTAAGTATGCTACTAATATCTAAACTTACTAAAATACAATACTGAAAGGCGAATTTCGTTCGAGTTTCCTTTATTTTATGTGAATCACACTTATAGTAGTGGTTCAGTATCGCAACATGAGTCGACCCGGCCTCAGGCATCGGCATTATTTATTTAATACACCCAAAGGCCTCGCAGTAGTTAGATAATTGTTCCTTTATAATTTCTCTTTTAGCAATAAAATAAATAAAATACATAAAAAGGCTGTATGGTATATCCTGATTGCGGTTTGTCGTTTATATAAATTTTGTTAAAAAGGTTATTTGTTTAGAAGCTAGGTACTACTAACATTTGATTACAATCTTGCCTGATATTTCGTGATGATATGGTTCAAGATATATTAAAATAAAGAACTGACTCTCAACTGCAGCTTCTTGAACACATCTACAGGTGTTTTGCTACAGATTTGCAACGTACCAGTGTTGGATAGCTAGATAAAAGTTACAAAATGCCTTATAACCGTTTATGATCATATCATGATACTTTCCTTCACTCTACAGACTCATGGTAGGAAGTCGAAGCTATGTCGATCAACGCTTTATACGATCATGTTGCACTATGCAATGGTAACTCGTACAAATCTATTTATATATTCTGTATAATTACATATGTATAGCCATATCAGCGGTCCCGGCAGACGTTGTCCTGCCTTGATAATAAAATAAAACCTAAAAGTTGACTACAGCGCCACCTACCGGGACCAAATGTGATTTCTTATGTCATAGGAGGCAAACGTACAGGTGGGTCACCTGATGTTAAATGATCACCACCGTCCATAGACACCAGCAACATTGAGGAGTCACAAGGGCGATGCCAGCCTGTGTTGATGTTGAAGGAGAGAGTGGGAAGGGGAGGCAGGGAGGCGGACCTCCGGCACTCTCACAGACTAAACGAAACGCAACAATGCAAGCACAGTTACTTCACGTCAGTTTTCTGTGAGAGGGTGGTACTATCCCAGTCGAGCCGACTCGTTCATACTGAAACCAGTTATAGCTTCAACATGGCTCTATCGCCTACTTGAATTTTAAGCATTCTTGAATCCACGTGAACACACACAGAATATTTCATCAAAATCTGTCCAGCCGTTTAGGAGTGGTTACGTCATATACACACGGACAGAAAAATTATATATGCATATACAGAATCGACTTACTGGACCTTTGTTGTCTTGTGAACAATTAAAACAATAATAAAGCTTAAAAAATCATCGCGTCAAAAGAAAAAAACATTTTTATATGAACACTTCACGAGAGACCCTGTAGAATATACTTAATCTATTAAAACCAAATACTTTGTGTTAAGAAATAAATTTACTAGTGTTCAAGTTCTTCACCTTTTTTGCTAACTTCATCTGATATAAACCACACAGAATGATATCACGGCGAGCCTTTATTAAGTTCCCAGTAATAAAAACAAGTGAATTATGCATTAAAGTAACAAAGACTCCCATCCCACATATTTCTCAGTGTAAACACAGCTAATGAAATGAAATTTAATTACACCTTCGTAGCGTATATTAAAATTGGATTGCAAAGGAACGTATTTTTCCGTTTTGTCTCACATCTAAATTGACGAAACGAACAAATTAGACTATAAGGAGAGCTTGCAGCGTGTTGCCATCTTTATTTGAGTACTTAACAAACGAGATCTGCCTTATTAAAACTGGAGAGACGACGGGATTTCGCACTTTTTATGTGATTCTTTTTTTCTGCACGAGTTATGACGTAATTCTGGCACAGTGGGCATATCTATGTTCTTTTTGAAATCATTATTTATTTTTGTATTTTCATTTACATATTCTTTTGGACACGTTTAGTGTTGGAAGCAGCATCTTCCTTATTAGATTTTTTTATTAGCTGTACTCGATTTCATAGTTCACATATATTTTATATAAAAATGCGAGAGGGCGTGAGCAAAAGCTAGTTATGTCTGTATATTTGAGTACATTTTTTCGTTGTTTGTACGTCTTAAGAACTTTATTAATTTCTAATTAGGGTGCCTTGCATTCGTATTGCTGTAATAACGATAAAATGAGATTTTCTTTGAACAATACTATCACGTAATGAATTAAAATTACAACTGAACATAAGCCTGTCAATTCTATCAGTATTCTTATGATTTCCCTACTATCTTCTGCTTTAGTCACACACTCAATTTCCTGTATGGAAATTTTTTAAATCAAATATTTAACTTTTCCGAACAATTTTTAAACATTATTTTCATACAACCCCGTTCTAACAACTACAAATATATGAAAAAGAGAATTAAACAAATGGACGCAGCTGTTCTAAAGTGACCCGTTACATATATTCGGCAACTGATTTTTATTTACAAATATAGATAAATCTACTTCACCTAATTCCAAAGAAGCCATAAAGTTCAAGATATGCATAACGAAATGAGGGAATGCGTCCGCAAACGAAAAGAGCGGAACAGTCTGATAAGGAGCCTTGCTTTTAATGTTTGGTGTTAGATTGTCTTCAATGCTATGTTATCTAAGTCAGGTAGTGTCCATTCCTTTTCCGTATACTACTTGATAGGCTAGTTATTTTAAATAAGATCTATGGTAGGACATGACGAATGTATCCAAAGGATCCAAGATTGAAACCATGGTACCTATCAGATGTAACACCTATAATATAAGCACGTTTAACCGTGTCAGGTACCGAAATAAGCAGCCTAGAGGCTTAAAGACCAAGATGATAGCCAACGTTGTTTTTGAATTGCCCCATGGTTAACCTCTAATACAGTAAAGGGACTTAATAGTGCTAAAATAGAAAAGGTAAAGTAATCTTAAATATTAAATGCAAATAATCCAAGAAATAATTCAAATGTATGTAAAATTCATTGCTGAATATAACCATTCTTCCGTAGACTAATTCAGGACTACGTCTAACTACTGGACAGTGTTTGCCTAGAATGGATGGGGGCCCTACTAGTGTAAATTTTATGTAAATAAGGAAAATTTCATAATGTAGGTAGGGCATGTTAGGTTTCACAGTGGAAGTACCGTTGTTATATTTATTTTTGCAGCAAAACAACAACGCTTGTATTATTACTGCATTCCTGTCTGATGGGTACGTAGACAACATCCACATTAGACTCTTCAGGATTACGGATTATGGATCATTTGAGTTTGGTTACACATGGGCAATGTAACAATTGATGGTTTGTAAAAGTATGCTGCTTCATAGCAGATTATTTACTGAATAAATCAATTTTGATTGCTGATCTTTATTTTGTATTAGATGGTTCATCGAATTTATTGATACAAAACATTGAATTCTAAATTAAAATCGAGTGCTTTATAGCCTTTTACTCCAAACTTGGACTAAATTGTAACTATGGTGCGTCAGGTCTGTCAGTTGCGAGCGAAGCTGTAGATACCTATTTTTACAACTTTATGACGTTGATATTGTGACGTTACAAAATTACTTTACGCATGTGTGCATTACCATGCCATTTGTTCTACCATAATATTATGTAGGTAATGTGTCTGCAGTTTTTAGTTATAATATCATTGGTCTTGAGAGACTTACAGGCCAAAGTCTAGAGCTAATGGACCAGAGATCTCAAAGAGGACACTATTCTTTTTCGATTTGTTTACTACAATATGCAGTGCAGTCACTGCGTTACGGTACTATAAAAAAAAAGCAGAACAGCAATTTTGCTTCAAGTTACTCTTTGAAACATAGAATTCAAATATAGTTTATTTTGCCTAAAATAAATACAGCTTCAGTTATTCGTGCATCCGTAGTAGGGATCGAGCCATGTGGGTAAACTTAAGTTCTCGTATTTGACTAATTCCTAGCTAGCTGAATAAATAACTTTAGGTATATTACTCGTATACTTTACTTCAATCTATTTTACATATCAAAATAAGCCATAGTAAGCTATTTTGTGATGTTGATTTTTATGATCACATCTGTTTTTTTTTTTATTTATTTTGGTTAACAATCTTCCTTCTTTATGATTATTCTTGACTTTATCAAGTGGGCAAAGATTTTGTATTTTATGATTTTCTAGTGATTTCAATGCTCTAATAACATGGCGGTGCAATTTTTAGAACTTTACAGAGAGTTTTTATAATATCTAATAATTGTTATCCCGTGTTATTAGATCTAATTCACTTATTAGTTTAGTATTGTATTAGTTATGGATAATAATTTTATAACATAATATTTCAACAATATAACTAAACGTACAATTTTTTTATTACATATTAGTGGACAGGTCACGCTTCTAACATCTATAATTTACAATATTTTTATTCAATAATCTTTAATACAAAAATTATATAATATTAATGAAGAAAAACATTGAACCTCTTATTTTGGTCGATGTCGACCACTGGGCGATCTTATTAATCCAGTTAGTTGTTTATTTTATAAAAGTTTACCAATTTATCAAACTATTACAATAAACTAGCAGAGATTAAGTACATTAACACATATGTAACTTAGTCGTAACATAGATAAATTGATGTAGGTCAAGCAATATATGGTTGTTTTGACCAGTTATAAAGTAACCGGTGAATGCTATAGACTTAGAATTATGAAACCGCTTATACTTACAACGCAGGTTAATTAATTTATGGTTATAGAGTATTATTCATGGATTGTTTATGACATACTACACGATATTATTTTTATACACAATTTTATACTACAGTAGTTAATTCCATGGTTCTACACGAATTTATTTTGCTGTAATTATTGTCGCCTACTATTTTACTAATATTTCATTAATTCTGGAAGTATTAGAGATATTCTTTATGGCCAATTAGCTTCGAAATTGCACAACCTAAACATATAAAAACATAATGGAAACTGGCTCAGAAAACTTATTATTGACAATTCTTTGAATTGAGAATAGTAGATAACAGTATACGTGTACAAATTAGATAAATGATAATGAAAAGTAATTGATATCTATCACAGCATTTGTAAGGTGGTAGAGTTACGCTGAAGTTTATACTCGTTTTAGCATGAATGGGTCGGCTCGCTCGGGGTAGTACTATCCGATCTACAGAAAGTGACGTGAGTAACAGTGTTTGCATTGTTGCGTTTCATTCGGTCAGTGAGAGCGCCGGAGACCAACCTCCCCCTCTCCCTCCCCTCCATCCTCCTGCCCTCTCCCCCTTCCCCACCAACACAGGCTGGCAACGTACTTGCAACTCCTCTGGTGTTGCTTATGTCTAGGGACGGTGGCGATCACTTATTATCAGGTATCCCACCTGTTCGTTTTGCTCCTACGATATAAAAAAAGATAATAACTATTTTTTTAGATAAAACTTATTGTTATCAAGCTAGAAGGTAGTGGTCAAGAAGGAGTATGCTGGGAATCTCATTAAAAGACCGGAAAAGAGCTCAAGAAATAAGATCAACAACAAAAATACAAGACATAATAAGAAAAGTTAAGCAGCTAAAATGGCAATGGACAGGGCATATGACAAGAGATAGTAAGATAAAATGGAAAAATGATCACGGAATGGTATCCACGAGATGGTAAGAGGAAAAGAGGGAGACAAATTAAAAGATGGACAGACGATATAAAGAAAGTGGGTGGTCCGGTCTGGCAAAGAAAAGCTAATGATAGGAAAAGTTGGAAACAGCTGGAAGAGGCCTACGTGTCAAGTGACACGCTGATTACTACAACGGATAACCTGATGGCTTAAGTGAAAAATGTATATATCTAATTTTAATATAGTTTCAGCAATAAAGGCTATAATATAATATTGTTATCAATGTTTAAATTGTAATTCAATGAAATCAATATTAACTATTTATAATTTAATCTTGCCTTCTAAAAGTTAATTGACGTCACATTACGAAGTTTCATTTCTTCCGAACAGAGGGACCCTACGCACTATTTTTTGGATTTAACTGTACCATAATTAAAAAAAATATAAACGTAAAGTTCACACGACCCGAAGACCCAATGTGATCCAAAGTTAACTGCCGATGGTAATTTAATTGTTGAAGATAAATCGTTTGGGTTAAATGGCTTTACAGCAGTACCATTCGCTTTTATGTTGTATTTAGCGTCGGGTCACACATCAAATGTTTTAATCACGCCGCGTTGTAAAATCGACCGAATGACACTACGACAGTGTGCCACGAAAAGAATAAAGGCTTAAATTACTTTAACAGGGTTTTTTTTTGTTTCAGAATCGTAGTATATGATGTCGTATAAATAACAGTAGTAGTCGGTTTCACTATGTTGGGATTTATAAATTCCGTACATACACACCATCATCGAGTATTATATGGATATATTTTAAATTAATACTTCTTAATGGTAAGTAAATCACAATGAATTGTTAGAAGTATGTAAAATATACGCTTATACATTAACATTAAGTCATCGTGGTTTATCAACACGCCGTGCATATATTATAGACACATATTGTCATAACTTGGAAGTATAGTGGCGTAAGAAAGAAGATAATAGCGACTGTTCTAAACACCTGGTTCAAAAATGCTCCAAACTTAGTACAAAAAGATTAGGCCATATAATGCTTTGTAACAATCTTCGTTTTTTTTATAACATATAGGAGGCAAACGAACAGGAGGGTCACCTGATGTTAAGCGATCCCCCCGTCCATAGACACAAGCAACATCAGAAGAGTCGCTAGTGGGTTGCCAGCCTGTATTTTGGGGCAAAGGGGATTGGAAGAGGAGATGGAAGGAGGGAGAGAAGAGGGAAGTGGAGAGGAAGGGAGATGGGCATCCGGCGCTCTCACTGACCGAACGAAACGCAACAATGTAAGCACTGTTACTTCACGTCTATTTTCTGTGGCAGGGTGGCAATACCTCGAGCGAGTCGACCCAATCGTGCTGAAACCAATAATAGTTTCAGCGTGGCTCTACCACCTAGAAAATTTCGACCTTCGTATATGTCCCTTCGATTTTTTGGGCTTGATGGAGAAGGAGTCTGCTATCAAACAGTTTGATAATTTTATATAAAGCTTGTGATTATTAATCTCAAGGCATTTAAGAGTTTTTGAAAGTATCGCGACTCTCTAACTTCTACCTAAATCATGACTGAGAAATCTTTGCCACCTTATATAATAATGCTAATTCTGAATATATGTGTACACAAATTACAAAATTAAAAAAAAAGTAACTATTTGCACTCGTACGCGTATACAGTACAGATTTTTTATCTGAGAATCGAGAATACCCTTTAAACTCTATAATCAAACTTCTTACTACATATACAATGTTACGATGTACAGGTGAAACGAAATGCAGGCACTCCATTCAACTAGGAGAAACATTAATAGCTAAACGGAGTGGAGAGGTGCCTCGAGGTATCTCCGAGATTAGCTCTCACAGAAACATGCTTGTCAGTAAATGTACTCGCAATCCGTACATCAGTACTACACTACATTTTGAAATGTAAGTCTGAGGATTTTTATATATCGTCATTAAAGACAAACACGTTTCGATGGTGATGATTTTCAAATTGTTAAATTTTTCCAAAATAAATAAGAAATTACAGGGGTAGTTCGTAATTTATTCCTTGAAAAATATAAATTTTAAAATCAGAAGGATGAGGGCGTAAATTAGAAATAGTTTTGTTCTAATATATGCCCTCATGTTATGAGGGTGAAAATTTATCAATTTTTTTTCAACACAAAATTGATTTTTGAAATAACAAAGTAGAGAAAACTGTCATAGGTTCCATTTGATGGTAAATAGTTATCGTCGCCTTTGGATAACTGTAACACCAAGTATCACTGTTTGATGGCCGGCTTTGAAGACCGTGTTGGAATTACTTTTTGACGAGACCCATGTGACAAACCTAGAGGAACACTATATCGGGTAACCTATTCTCCAACACTAAGGTACGCATAATAAAAGTTCTGGTGAACATTACATTTGTCGTTATATTTGATCTACATCATCATAACATAGTGCAGTTCAAAGAGACCAACGAACACCAAGAAAACACATCGGTAACTATATGAAAGTCATTGTGTCGGGTTTTTACCCCTATTCTTCTCTTTTTCTTACCCTTATCCCACCTAAGTCAGGTCAGCACAACATGTTTTCCTTTTTCATTCTCCCCTATAAGGTGTTATTTCAGTATTCACATCTTTTATACTGATATCGTTTTTCACACTGTCCAAACATACCTTTGTTAGTTTTTCTTTATTCCTTATCATCTTCGTAATCAAAATGTTTCTACTTACATGGCTTTCATTTCTTCTCAAAATAAGCCCGTACCATAGTAACCAATTATGCCTCAACTTCTCTGTCAGTTCAATCGGATACAAATATCCACCACTTTTCCGTTTATCTAATAACTAGCCTCTGCTCGAGACACTTCGTCCGTCTGGATTAGTTACTTTAGGCTAACGCTAACACGTAGCAAAGCTCTCAAAAGGAAAAAAACCCGATTTGGAAACATTCTTCATTAGTGCTCCGCTCCTTTTGGCCTTAGGTTTCAAATCGGACCTGAGGTATTTCCCTACAACCTCACAAACTCTCAAACTTTACCTCTTTATAATATTAGTATAGATGATCCTGATTTGTTAGTAATTGATGCTACTGTAATAAGGAATTGTCAAGACTTTACCTATCTAGATACCACACTATTTGCATATGGGTCGCTGAACATGTATTAGTACTTATCAGAGATTAGTCACACCAGATGATGGAAATTAGTGAATATCCTGGTGTAAACTATATGTTTACTATACTACGAATAATATAATGTGTGTTTATTAATATTTAAAAATGTATATATTTAAACATACAATTAAAGATCTCATGTGAGATATTAAAATTTAGCGATTAAGCTCATTTTGAAATGTAACGAGCGATTTGATCTAATTCAGCAAGGTACTAAAAACATGTAAAATTATAAAGTGTTACACATTCCTGATTTATTAATTTACTAATCGTAACTAATATTAAAAACGCGAAATTGAGTTTGTTTTTACGCTATCATACCTTTCCTATTAACCGACCAACATAAAATTTTCGATGCATATTTAAGAAGTATAGAAGAAGACGGTAAGTTTCATCCAGACAAATATACTGTTCCTGAAGGATATATCAAATCTAGATTAAGACGAACAAAGCCGCTGGTAAAAGCTATCAAATATATATATTTAATGATGTATATTACAGGCACTATTAACCAATAAAGACGGACAAAATTACTGTACACGAAAATGATGGTTGTATAAGCGGAATTGTTTTCGTTGGTCTAATGTTTCTAACGTCTTGGTCATTTTATAATAAGCCCGTTTAATTAGACACTGGAGAGGCGGGTAAATAAACTCACTATAGACAAAATAACTAAGTAATTGAGCGTCAAAACAATAGCACGAAGGAGATAGCCTAAACAATTCATACTATTAATTGATACAACCAGACAATTAATAACTCCAAACTTACTAATTCTTCTCAAGAAATTTCACCACCGCAAAGGAAGACAAATGGTCAGTACAAATTGGAACAAGAGGTAACATTTCTAATGTAACAATGATTCTTAGAGATGAGAACGATCATTGATTGACACATTCGTAAAAGAAGAAAATGTTACTTAAGACAGTTTTGTTAACGTAAACCGGAATAATTTTAGATAAATTAGTTGTTCGCTAAATTCAGTTCAACTATGATGTATAACCAACCGGCATTATTGTTATACTAGAAATAAATGCAAATTACACATCCCATTTTGTTGCGGCCGCGAAAATGTTAGTAGAATTACCAGCGAGAGTAGGAGATACTTTTGTTTTGGAGATATATTGGTCATTCTGGGTGCTCGCGTCAGCCAGTTAGTTCGCTGTCGTCCTTTTTTTTATTGTAGCTCGGCAAAATAACTGCACTATGCCTGATGGTAAGCACATTACAATTCAAAAATAATAGTGACCACCGAGTTATACACTATCCATCGCCGGTTGCCACTATCCTGCCGGCCTGCAAAAAGCTGGATATGTACAGGCTAATTAATCCCGAAACGCGACGCGCAGAAGCGAGTCACTATTACGGGCTTTTTCGCCATATACATGGTGGTTGCGACCCAGTCAGGCTGTAAAATCCTAGCACCCCGCTTTCGCCATTGCCTCGTTCGTTATTCGGCAGGATGCACCACGTGCAGGTGAGGTTGGCTTGGGTGTCTCAAGTTTTATGATGTCATTCGACACCCCTTACACCCCTAAAATTTATCTATGAAATGCTTGTCTTTTCAAATAATCTACGGCTCATCGCATCGCATTGACCCTTTTATTATGAACTACAACGAGAACTCGCATAGTAACTTATCGGTGCTGACCACCGGCATCAAACAGAGCATGATCACCAGCGTTCATAGACAGACTGTTTTGGTGGCGATGAAGAAAGGGGGAAGGGGTGGTAGGTAAGGAAGAGGGGAGGATAGGTAGACCTTCGGTGCTCTCACTAACCGAACGAAACACAACAATGCAAACACTGTTACATCACGTCGGTTTTCTGCGATAGGGTGGTACTACCCCGGATGAGCCGATGACCCATTCATGCATAAACCAGTTATTCCCTCAGCGTGGCTCTACCACTAAAATGTAATAATGTTAAATTTTGCAATAGAATCCTAAAGCAAGCCATGAACTTGCTGGGCAATAAATTTAAGCTCCACGCTAAGTCAATGTTACCGTAGAAAGGTTATTATTTATTGTAGAATCGATGATCCGATTAGGCCTCCCACGGCAGCGGCTCAAGCCTAGGTTCGATCCCTCGATAGGGAGCCCTTGAGTGCGTTGCTTGCGCGATACGGTGACACACAAATATACATCACCGCTACAACACTACACGATCACCCCCACACACGTGCACGCCTACACGCTTACACATGAAAGTGGAAGGGTTTACTTTTTTTCCCTTATCGAACTGAAAAACTCTCAATTTTCCGATAATAAATATATGGAAGAGTTGTTGAGGCGTGTATGCTTGGTACACATATACGGTTCAACAACTCATACATATATGAATAGTTAGCTAGGTTAGCTAAGATAGGTCGCGATTTTGCATGCAATAGGCAACAGCCAAGTCGAGGTGTGCCGTGCACCCTTGAGCTGGTTGCCATAATAAAATCGGCTGAATGCCTTAAGCGCTCGCTTTAGTAGTCCGGTGAAGCTGTTAAGACCTTGAAGGGTCAATAGCGTAGTCATTTCGAGAAAAAAAAAAATTGTAGAATCGATTATTTTGTGAATGATTGTGACCTCTGCCAATGTTTGTATAGACCAGTTCAAAATTCGTATTAAATTGTGAACAATCCCTTGTATACTTCTAATCGACACAGAAATGAAAGTAAAACCGTTCGAGTTTCTTGCTGGTTCTTCCTATCTGAAAAATTTTGGAAATAACAGTGTTGTTTTAGTATTTAGTACCTGGGCGACCGAGCCTAGTTCGGTTCTTTAAAAAACATTTTTAAATTAAAATAAACTGTTAGGTTTGCCTCACAAAATCATCATTTTATACTAAAAAAAAATTATATACACTCCGATTCGAAATGGCGTAACATGATTTTCGAAGCAACCAATTTCCACCTCAGCTATTTTTGGTTTTGATAGTGGTGACGAAATGTACATTCATATTCGAGCTATATTTTTTCATTGCCTGAAATCTCAGTTAAAAAAGTTTTCTATGAATAAGATCAATAAATCGTCCCTGAAACTACCTACATACTAAGTTTCACGGAAATACATGATGCCGTTTCCGAGATCCTGACTATATACAAATATAAAAATATACAAGAATTGCTCGTTTAAAGGTATTAGATTAGATAGATAGATTGATAGATAAGTGCTTTCTTAAGATCTAGTAATGAATAAATTTTTTTTGGGATGTAAGGGGTGTCGAGTAACATCTTAAGACTTGAGACACCCAAGCCAACCTCACCTGCACGTGGTGCACCCTGCTGAATAACGAACGAGGCAATGGCAAAAGCGGGGTGGTAGGGTTTTACAGCCCAACTGGGTCGCAACCACCATGCATATGGCGAAAAAGCCCGTCATAGTGACTCGCTTCTGCGCGTCGCGTTTCGGGATCAGCCTGTGCATATCCAGTACCGGGTGACTTTCGTCATTATGGCCGGCATGACAGTGGCGACCGGCGATGGATAATCTGTCTCTCGGTGGTTGCCGATGTTTTTGGATTATACTATGCTTAACATCAGGCATAGTGCAGTCACTATGTCGTGCTTCGATAAAAAAATATATATCTTGGATTTTTATATAATTGTGCAAGAAGTAATAGATCGTATAATAATTTTAGTTAGCTTGCCACTACTATCAAAATTGTTTCATTTTACTTAAGAAAACCTTCTACTTAGCACATTCCCACGATATTTTGAGCGACGTGCTCGCTGCATATTAAATTAAATTATACTTTGTATACGAGGTAGAATACGTAGTATGTATACCATCGCTACATAATTTAGTACGTAAAGTCGGGATGAAAAAGGTTTTGCAAGATAAACTGACATCAAGTGTTGGGATAGGATATTATCATCGTAAATATAGGTATAATGTTCCTCGAGATAGTAAATACACGTTTTTATTTTCTTCGCATTTTCACTAGTATGTTGATAATATACAATCTTTATTCTTCTGTCCATGTGTATGTGACTAAACTCCTCTTAAAGAGCTGGACAGATTTTTATTATTATTTTTTTTGTGAGGCACTTGTTAAAATCGACTGTTTCAATTTTTTGCCGATATGAATGAGGGCTTCTATGGAAGGGGTATAAGGAACATTCAAAATGGCTAAAAGTTATCGATCGGTGCATATTTGACCGTAATTGGGTAATTCTAACTATGGTAATCAAAGCCTTCAATTTCAAGCAAAAACTAATGGATTTCTTTTTACTATATATATTTTTATGTTTTATTTTTAATTCACGCTATTACTGTAAATTTAAAAATAATAAAAGCAGAGTTAAGTTTCGTATTCGGGATATAGCAGCGGTGTATATAATTCACGACTTCGGAGCAAACTAGCTAGCTCTGCCAACTATTCATTTATTTATAACGTAATTAAATTTCCAACGCTCCCTCTATTGCCTGTGGTTATAATAGCGATTGCTTTAGCTATTTTTTTTTCGACTGAGTGTAATGTTTTTCTAGTGTTGTATGTCGCATAGTTAATCAAAAAGCAACTCAGAATATACGTTTTTCGAGTTTCTACCAAAAAGTTTTTTTTTCTCGAACTGACTACGCTATTGACCTAGCAAGGTCTTAACAGCTTCACCGGACTACAACTACCAGAAAATAAATTGACGTTGCGAAAAGAACGTGTCCAATTCAGTAGCCACATCAATAGGATTAATACTACGAAAATAAATGACTATTGTTCTCTTTTTGCTTATAACGTTTGAAAAAAAATAGTCTCCAAAAAGGAAAGAAGCAATATTTTAATATAAAGTAATCATGTTATTTACTTAGATGTATTAAAAAACGCATTACTTTAGATTTATGTTTTTTTATTTGAAAAAATGTACGTGGTTTTCCTGGTGACTTTGAGACTTAATACAGTTTTATGTTAATCATCGTAGTGCATTATGCTGTTACTCCGTCTGTTTCGTAATTATTTTATAACATATTTTATAAAAAAATAGCATTAGCAAAGTCCTTGTAAACTTCCTTTTAATGCTTATTTAAACCTTTTTTTCTGTTACAATAATGGTAATATTTTCTACAACGCCGAAATAGCAATATAATTACACTACTTAACCCTACTTTTAAAACTGACTAAAAAATATTTTTACATGTTATATTTTACAAGACCTGGCAGACGCTATCCCGCCCTGAGAATAAAAAAAACTTAACAAGTTATACACCTAAATCTTCTTCATGAATCAATTTATCTACTGGTGAAAACCGCATGAAAATACGTTCAGTAGTTTTTGAGTTTATCTCGAACAGACAGACAGAAAGACGCTGTAGGTGACTTTGTTTTGTACTTTGTACTTTTTTTTGTTTATTGATTTTTATATATATTTTGTTGTCATCAGATTTTTCTTAATAGTAACAAATCCGAAAGGGAACAGATAAATCATATTATAAATTGGAATCTGCTTCATATTAAATTAATATAACCCTTTTACAAACAAATGCAAATATTAGAATTTAGTTTTTGTTACTACTTGAAATTTTACATCTCGCAACAAAAGCATTTTAAGGAAATTTTACATAAACATAAGTAACTTATATCTAAAACTTTATCATTAGGTAAATGACTTAGCCTAACCTAATTACTAGTCTAGGGCACCACTTTTAATGCGAAAACTGAGAACCATAAACAAACACGAATGTCTTCATTATAACAACAGTTAACATTTTCTATATTTGCCGTTATGTTAAATATAGTTTTTTATGTATTACTCAGACTATGACTAGCCTAAAAATTGGAGTTGGAGGTTTTAGTTGAATCTCATCTCACTGTCATTTGTGTTCATAAATTTGCGTTATTCGACTCTATATTTTGTTATATTGGTGGCATTTTACGTAATATAGTTATATTATTGTGAAGAAGTGGAATGTGTCAGAAATGATAACATGGAACATGAAGTCTAAGATTAGATATCGCAAAAAATTCTTGTAAAGTTTCGAAAAGTGTCAATGGCCGAACGGTCAATTCATTTAACTATGAACTATTTACCCGATTAATATTGATGGTAATCATCGATAAGATAGATTGGTTACGAGAGTAGATAAATAAGAAGAATTTTAATAGTGGTAGAGTCACGCTGAAGCTATACTGGTATCAGCATGAATGTAGTCGCCTGGGGTTGTATCACCCGACGCAAAGAAACACCCACGTGGAGTAACAGTGCTTGCATTGTTGTATTTCGTTCGGTTAGTGACAGCAATGGAGGCTCACCTTCCTTCTCCTTTTCCCCAACCCCTCCCTTCTTATCCCTTCCCTCCTCCCCCTCCCTTCCGCCTCCCCCAAACACAGGCTAGCAACGCACCTTCGACTCGCTTGGTGTTACAAGTGTCTATGGATGGCGGTCTATGGATGGCGGCTTAATACCAGATGACCCGCTTGTTTCTTTGCCTCCTATGATACAAAAGAAAATCTAAAGTATAATCTAAAATCTAAAATAGTGCTCTAGTCGATACGGCTAAGATATATTGTTAATACGTTTAAATACTCATTCTAATATTTATAGAATGCAGTATTAATTTATCCAGATATAGTATATTTAGAAATTCTTTTGCATCTATATGTTTTGATATAGGTACCAATAATTAAGGCCTTGCGTAGTGCAAAATTTATACATAATCCTTTTATATAAAATCTGCAATATCATACTTTTTTAATAACAGATAACAATGCAGTATATCATCATTACAATCCAAGTGATCTTTACTGCCTATAGCTATTAGGAATTAAAGAAGAAAATGACGAAAAAGAGACTCCAAATTCGATTTTTTTTGTTTTATATCGTCATACAGTATTGAAGCATATCTTACCCATGACTTAAGATAAATCTAACAGCACCTCGTATGTTACAATCCATCGAACCGTTTAGACTACAATGTGTGTTTCCGATAATAAATATATGGAAGAGTTGTTGAGGCGTGTATGCTTGGTACACATATACGGTTCAACAACTCATACATATGTGAATAGTTAGCTAGGTTAGCTAAGATAGGTCGCGATTTTGCATGCAACAGGCAACAGCCAAGCCGAGGTGTGCCGTGCACCCTTGAGCTGGTTGCCATAATAAAATCGGCTGAGTGCCTTAAGCGCTCGCTTTAGTAGTCCGGTGAAGCTGTTAAGACCTTGATGGGTCAATAGCGTAGTCATTTCGAGAAAAAAAAAACTACAATATGTATAAAAATAGTCGTACATACGGCAAAAAACATTATATTCCTTTTTCTATGTAGTTCGGTAAAAACGATCGTTATCTTAATTTCAGTGATTATACATTACTATAACTGAAGACTGAGTTCGAATGGCTCTTTATCCAATGTGTACTGCTAGCTACATACCTTTTAGACCTATAGTTAAAGCAGCGAGATACCCATCGCTTTGCGACCAAAACATTAACAAGTTTTACTACTTACTACATCTGCTCAAACAATTGGTAGCATCACCTACATACATAATAAAATAGTATTGTCCTTGTTAGTTTCAAATGAACGAAAGGTCGCGCGCCTTCCTTTCTGCGCTGTTCTCTTGGGTAATGCAATATGCAAGATCTCATTACATTTACATATAATTGCAGATTGTTTTTCGAGTCTGTGGTATTACTTCTGAAGCCGCGTGGCCTCGTTGGCACGTCTCCTAATGATCCCTTATTTACCCGGATTACTTCTTTAGAACCATAACGTAAATAGGATATATAGAATGAAGTAAAATGTGCTTAATAACCACGTACTCCCATTAATGAACTACTATGTAAGAACGGGAGAGAAAGATTCAAAAGCAAAATCACTTTAATCACACGCATCCCTACAAAAGCAAAAATGTCAGGATTTGTAAAGGCTGTGTTTAGACAATATGTACTAGTACAGGACAGGTTCCACCTTACCACAGTATACATATGAGAGACAGTATGGAATCTACCTATAGACGCTCATACCGGCACACTCACACAAACAAGCGCAGCGACGAGACCGCTAAGCGATTTCCGCGGTGCTATCCATAGAATATTCTTTTAAAATCTCTGGCCAAAGCGCATGTTTCTGTGAGCGTGCCGTTTTCGAGCGTTTATAGGTAGTTTCCGTACTGTCTCTCATATTTATACTGTGACTTTACTCTTATTGAGTACTGTATACATTTATAAGCTGTTTTGGAAAGATTACATGACCCTTTGCTATTGTATTATGTAAGAAAAAGATAAGCGGATCACCTTTTAAGCGTTCAGTAATTTCTCAAAGATCCCTTTTGATAGCTTAATCAGTTATTTTGATAACATTATGAGTGCTTCCTATGACTTATCTAAAACACACAGTATGTTTCTCCCTAAAATCGTTCACTCAACTGTGGTGGAATCAACTTATGCGGTAAGTTCTTAGTACTTGTTGTTTAAAAAGATTAGTCTCACGAAAATTGTGAAACCTTCGTTGACATTAAAAATAAACGGCACTTATATTGACATCATTAAAGAGCATGACTGGTCGATCTCTCACACGGGAAGCTATTGTGGAGGCTGATAGGTATCGCACAATAGCCGATTAGAAGCGATAGGATGCGATGCGATGCTATCGCCTCACGGTCGTGTAAGCTCTTCACTCTATATCTGGTACAAAGAGTAAGCGACAGCGATCGGTATTTATATATTTTTTTTAATCAAATCGACCTTGTTCTTTAATAAGGTCATATAAAATTAACTTAATTATGACTCATATTAAATGCAACTTTACTAATATGTCTTGTTATATTAAAAATGAGATGAAATATTTCAACTAGAAATTAATAAGTAAGAAGTTATAATAATTTGCAAGGTCCAAACATATTTAAGCATTTTCGAGTTTATTTTTATATAAGGAAACTTAATTGAATGCCTCATTTACTTATATATGTATTATTCAATATGTATAGTTGCAAATCAACTATAGCGACAACTAGTTTATTACAAAGTATCTAGTGAAAACGAATGACGGCTTTCCTAACATCTGATGGAGGTTCATTTAACGCGAGTACATCTTTATCACCCAAATACCTAAATTAATTAGTTCAAAGACATTTGAATATTCAAATGTTTGCTGTATATATGTGGAATGGTATCCTGGGTAGTGTGTCACCTCGTTCTAGAGGTATCGAGTCGTTTAAAAGAACAGCAGAAGAAGTTGTTTGGAACCTGATATAATAACGACCATTGTAGATTAAATTTGTTACCGATGATTGCTGTTATTTCTCAACTCCATAATACTTTTCATGGGATATTCAATCAATCAAAATCAAAAATACTTTATTCAGTTCAGGCTCTAATAAGGCTTTTATGAGCGTCAAGAATTACCATATATAATATCATATAATACCATATATAATTCCTACTATTGTGCAGTCATTTGGGTGAACAAGTAGAAAAACAAAATTTTAGAGAGAATTGATACAACTAATTAATTCCTAGTGCTAATTTTTTCTATTACAAATAATTATAGTGAAATTGTAAGAAAAATATAGAATTACTTGCGATTCGCTATTAACATTTTATTTCAATATATTTCGTTCCTATATTTTATATTCATACGGTATATTTCCATCAATTAAAGTACCAAATTAAATTATATGGGTTTGATACAGACCATCAAAATCTTAGTGAAGCTAAAAGTCAGTACCAGTAGTAATAATTCACTCACATACTGAAAGTAAATACTACAGGATAAATCAAGTAATCGAAACAGAAAAAAGGACGGTAACATCTTTATTTTCATAGAAAAAAAGGTAGAGTATTGCAATATGCTACAATTAATAAAGTAATTAAAGCAAAGTATTATTAGTAAGGACTAAAGCTGAATAAGATTCAATTTTATTCCATTCGTGGTCATCAATAATATAAACTTCGCGGAAAGCTATTCACCTGTACCATACAACAGACACAACGGGTTGAGTCTTGACTCACTAGTCTTACCGACATTGCCCTTAAGCTTGTAGCGAAAAATCCTTCGTTGTTCTCAGACAAATTACTTTCATAGAATAATGTATACGATACTTTTGAAATGAAATATTACGGTTTGCACGATACAAACTGATCTTAGCTTCAATAAATAATATATTATACGTATATTATTATTGTATACGTATTTAAAAATGGTATTGAACTTAGAGAATAATTTAAATGTTTCTTATATATAGCGTCAACAGGTAGTTGGTGATGTTGTCGATACGTAGAATTTATAAAACATATAGTCACAAATTTTCAGTTTTTTTTCGTTATTTTTCTTTTGGTATTCATATTGTATCACGCCCCATGACGGAGCAATGTCTACTTACCAGATCGACTACCAGAAAACACAATAACAATACAATATAACCTAGAACCTGGTGTTGAGTATCCTTATGGATATATTTTTGGAAACATTACTTTTTGTGAGAATTCAATAAAAGATTGAATAAAGATTATTTTCCTTAAATTATAGCTAATTCAGCTGAATAAGAAGTGACCAACTTATCATCGATGGCTTGACATTTTTTTTTTCAAATTGACTAACGCTATTGAATTGATGGGCTTTCACACTTTCTGGAGCGAGCGCTTCTAGTGCTCGTCCGCTTGGCAATAATCTCATGCATTCCAAAGTGGACAAACCTTGACTTGGGCTGTTGCCTTGGCTGCGATATAGCGAATCTAACTAATTTTAACCAGCTAACCATACATTTAAGAATTACTAGATACGCATGTGTTCAAGTACATGTATTTCACGCATTCAAGCGTGTATTTTGTATTTGTCATCTCGAGAGAGATTGACAATAATTACTTACATATTGGTAATAGTAGTTCGTTACTAGAATAGAAATTGTTTCTCATTTTATCATCGCCGTGTTACTTAAATAAACATGTTATTTCGAATGAGATTAAAGCATTTATTATAAATAAAATACAAATACAAGTAATCGAAGTATTAAAAAATTGAATGAATTTAATTGCATAAAGTAAGAAATAAATTGCTTCGGTCTAGATTTTAACACGTTTAACTATATTTATGAAAGTATGTCGATGTCTTAATATATGATGTAAGATATGCAAAAAAAATGCATTTTTTTAAAGACCATTTCGTGATTATTATCTTTGTTGATACTGTAGGTGGTAGAGCCACGCTGATTGGTTTCAGCATGAATGGGTCGGCTCACCCGAGTTAGTACCACCCTCTCACAGAAAACTGACGTGAAGTAACAGTGTTTGCATTGTTGCGTTTCGTTCGGTCAGTGAGAGTGCCGGAGACCCATCTTCCCTCCTCTCTCCTCTCCCTTCCCCTCTCCCTTTCTCTCCACTCTCCCAAACACAGGCTGGCAACGCACGAGTGACTCCTTTGGGGTTGCTAGTGTCTATGGACGGCGGTGATCGCTTAACATCATGTGACCCGCCTGTTCGTTTGCCTCCTATATGATATAAAAAAAAATATTCTGTTGTAAATTCACAACCTAGCACTTGTAACTTTGCTTTTGTAAAACAAGCATTATTATCTCTTCAGAACTGGGTGTTAGACGACAGACTTTTATTTTGAAAGTGGTAGCTATCCAAGCAGGCTTATAAAAAGTATACTTTTATTACAACATACATTTATTAATATGCATTAAATATAATGATAGAAAGTGCCGTCAATTTGTCAAGCTACAATTAAAAAAAAAAACGTTTTAGAATTGGTTATGCGAACCGTACATAATTCTATACAGACATCATTCAACGTTTTAGGATTGCAGAAAAAAAGGAGAACTAATAATATCCTTGTCCCTTTCCAGCATACCGATTTCATAATTAAAGTAACGGTGATAAAAAGACGTAAAATCGATTTTAATAAGCTACAAGTCTACAGAACAATTATGGAAATGTTTGAATTGTTATAGTAAAATTATAAACGAACCATGTTAGAGCTATATATGTAAACACAAAGCTATAAATAAATTAGGTCAAGAATAATGATCGTTTGTAGCATACTCTGCTGTTTTGTATATCTGGGTCTCTAACAATGTATTGTCATTAATGTCACTAATGTCAATGTCACTTTTGTATTTGCCCTTCCGGATTTTACTGTGTCACTGAATTGTACTCTCTCTGTTCGTTGAATTATATCTCTTTGAATCCTACGGACTATTTATTATAAACCTATAAATCTATCAAACCATGCCTGCACATTAAATCTAATACCTTTAAACGAGCAATTCTTGTATATTTTTATATTTGTATATATTCATGATCTCGGAAACGGCGTCATCTATTTCCGTGAAATTTAGTATGTAGGTAGTGTCGGGGACGATAAATTGATCTAGCTAGATTTTATTCATAGAAAACTTTTTTTTACTAAGATTTCAATCAAAAATGTTTTTAAAGAACCGAGCTAGGCTCGGTCGCCCAGGTACTATTATTTCAATAAAACAATTTATGCACGTTGTAATTTTATTACTAAGGCAAAAAAATATATATTTTAGAATTTTTGCCGGTTAGATTAGTTTGTTTATGCATACAGATTTCAGAAGCGGCTTAACCTTTTTGAATACCCTTTGCAGCGATAGCAAGCTTCCTTTAACATTTAGTTTTTGTCTTATTCCTATCGATTCTCGGCGACCATTCCACTAAGGAGTGTTCTCGCAGGTCAGCCTCCTCCGATCCTGCATTTTAAATTGCATGACTCACAAACGAATATATGTATGAATAGCTTAGAATAGTTTAGCTAGGTTAGACCGGGTTCTTTCGGTAATAGCCTAAGCCGAGGTGAGTCCGGTGAAGCTGTAAAGGCCTTGCAAGGCCAATAGCATAGTCAGTTAAAAAAAAAACCTATCAATTAACAAACAAAAAATTAAATGCGTTATTATAGAAACGAGGTTCGGTCAATTTATTTGAAACTTTTGTTAACTGTATTTTATAAAACCATGATTGGAAGTTTATATGAACACAAAGTTAAAAAAATCGCAAGGTATCGTTTATTTTAAACGTTTTTTTTTTTTGTATTTCACTTATTGTTTATTTTGTTCTTATTATTTTATTTATTTATGTTATGTTGTGTATTGCATCAATGTTATTTTTTTTATTAAAGACGGAAAAAATAATTTAAAAATATGTTCGCCCTTTCCAAACGTCCACAGAGGTGGAGTCGCGGGCACAATTATATCGAACGACACAGACTTATTAATCAAATCGCGTCGTAAACAAAATATGTGGCCTGATATATCGTTTATGGGACAAAAAGATTTGAACATCGAGGGTCCGATTTATAGCGCTAAAACTCGAAAACATCTGTGGCAAGTAAAAAAACGTTTGGAATCGTTTGGCGGTTACCCGTAATTTGCGGAGCCTTAAATATATTCATAAATATTTGTCAGTTCAGTTATCAAATTAAATACTACAAAGTACGCCCCTGGCTCTGCTCGTGAGGACTGCGAGATTATTATCATGCTGTTTTTACTAACTAAATAATTAGGCCAATTGGTTGACGTATGGACTTATTATATGTAATTTAAAGGATACCATTATTGAATGCTATTAGGATTTATATTTTATATGCAATTGTATGACAATGATAAAAGAGTTTGAAAAACGATTAAATTATAGCTATATCTTTTATACATTTCTATTATATATATATAAGAAAAACATGGCCATCATGGGATGTCCGGTAGATGTGACACATTTATTCTACAATTTAAAGTCAATATTTATTAATATATAAACGAATAAAGAAATTATACGGTAAAATAATAAAAACAACTTCTTTTTCTGGTGGGACGGCATAAGAGAGAGTCATGCCACTTGCTGTGACGGCATATAGGTACCGATATTACTACTAAGATACATCAATTGATGGTTCACATCTAAAATATTTCAATTTTATTTCCATAAAAAAAATATTTTCATTATTTTTTTTTTCAATATTTCCACTAAAAGCCTTACTTACGTATTTCATGGCCTTGTACTAAAATAATATCGCTAGGTATTTCCGAATTGAATAAACCAAATGTAAGAAGCGTTACAGCAATGTTTCGAAAGGTGTGTCATGTCACACGCTATCATGGATGTTTCTTACCATGTAATAATAAGAACGAGGTAATGTTTTTTTTTTTTTAATTTAATTTATCAAATAATATTAAAACATAAAATTACACTACTGAATCTATACCAATATTATATAGAGATTAAATTTGTGACCTTGTAGGTAGGGTTGCCAACATTTTTTCAGTTAACTACAGTATTTTTCGAAATAAGTTGTAAAAAATATAGTACACTTTTAAAAAATATAGTATTTTATGGAAAAATTAAAAATAAACAAAGATATATCTTTATTAATTTATTTTTATAAAAAGTATACTTCTTTGCACTTCTTACATCTTTTCACAATGTTTTGCCTGAAATAAAAGTGTCATATGCTTTACTGCATTCCATTTTTAGATTGTAATTGACAACTTTGACGTAGCGCCTATAGTTAGTATAGAGAACAGAGATCAGTAGGAGCCATAGACAAAAGATTGTAGATGCGTTCGGAGTCCGCAATTCGGTTACACGAACTCGCCTCACTCAAAATTTAAGGAAAAGGTGCGTTAATTATTTTTTTAAATAAATATTTATTTGTTAAGTTCGGTTCGTTCGGTGTTGAAAATATAGTATTTTTGCGTATTATACATTTGTTCAACAGTATATAGTACGCCGACACGAAATATAGTACAATACTATATATTATAGTACGGTTGGCAACCCTAGTTGTAGGGGTAATCTCAGGAACTACTGGTCCGATTTGAAAAATTATCTATGCTTTATAGCTCATTTATCGAGTATGATTATAGGCTATATATCATCACGCTAAGACCAATAGGAGCTGAGCACCATTGAAGAATGTTTAAAAATCGGGTTTTTTTTTTTCATATTGAGAGTAAAGTCAAAGTATCTATTCCACGCGAACGAAATCACAGATAGATTCTAGTATTGTATAAAAATCAGATCAATATTATTAAACGGCAAAAACAAAATCACAACGTTCAGTTAACACGCTCAATAAACGAAATTCGAGTGAAAAACTCCGAACTTCCTCGATTCGGGTCCGCATAATAAAACTTATATGAACTGTAGTAGTAACGGGAAAAGTTGACGATAAATCAAAAAAAGGTCGAATATGGCCCAACGGATTTTCGTTCTTAAGAAAATCTCATATATTTTTACTATATTGATACTTTTATCGCTTAGAAATATTGTAAACGGTGTTTTAAACTATCGTTTTTGATAGCCATTACTATGATATTTATTCTGATTTTATAAAGAGGTAGGAGTAGGTGGTAGAGCCACGCTGAAGCTATTACTGGTTTCATCATGAATGGGTCGGCTCGCCCAGGGTAGTACCACCCTGTCACAGAAAACCGACGTGAAGTAACAGTGCTTGCATTGTTGCATTACCTTCGGTCAGTGAGAGCGCCGGAGGCCCATCTACCTTCCCCTCTCCCTACTTCCTGCACCTCATTCTTTCCCCTCCAACCTTCACCCTACCCTCAAACTCTCCTGGTGTTGCTAGTGTCTATGGACGGAGGTGATCACTTAACATCAGGTGACCCGCATGTTCGTCTGCCTTCTATCATATAAAAAAAGCTCAAGAGATTGTATATTTATTTGTTTATAACGAGAACGGTGGGTAAAAATTGGTCATCAAACTCCAATTTCAATCTCCAGCTCATGTTTTCACACTTACATGGTGCTACAAGAATATAAATCAGGTTCTGGTTTCCTCACGATGTTTTCCTTCACCGTTAGTCGATAGTGTTACCAATTTAAATTAGTAAATGTACGCGAGTTCCGAAAAATTCGTTGGTACATGCCGGGGTTTGAACCTGTGGACATTGGAATGATATTCCACCGGTCGAACCGCTAGACTACCACGATTATCAAGTACGAACCATTTAATCGTACTTTCCACGTAATTGTTAATCAAAAACCCACGCTTAATGATATGGTATACATACTGCGGAAGGGTTTTTACTATTTTTCATTTACTTTTTTCTTTTAGATTAGTCTTAGCCAAAATTGTCAGATACAGAATGTGTGTAGACATATATGTCCTATACATTTATGGTTAGCTTAGCCTACATGAACAGCTATTCATAACACTTAACATACGCGATAATATATGCAAGGCAACAGATCAAGGCGTGTTGCGATCGAGCCCCTTGAGCTCATTGCCACCAGATCTGTGCCTTAAATTCATGACCAAAAGTCTGGTGAAGCTATTAAGCCCCATCAGGTCAACAGCAAATATTAAGGTAAAAAAACGAGCACTGATGCTTTGTAGCACAAATGAACGTTGTAATAAACTGATGGCATAACTCTAGTCGCTTATGTCATTATCATACTAAGTTTAAAGTAGAGAATAGTTACTTAGTGTAATGCATGGGTACATAACTATAGACGATTGGTGATAGATTTTCAGGTTGAATATATGGATGGGTATTAAGTAGAATAACATGCCTGATAAAAAAAACACAGCTAGATTTGGGAAATAACTTACCAAAAACTATAAAATCTATATTTATAATTATTACATAGGATAAAACAAAGTCCTCTAACAAGTCTGTCTGTCTGTCTGTTCGCGATAAACTCATAAACTACTGAACGGATTTTCACGCGGTTTTCACCAATGGAATTTCGTCGACCTAAAATTGACTGAATTGCACAAATATACATCAGTTACATGTATTTAGAGATCCGTTACTTTGGCCTTCTTGTTCTGTTATTATTGAGGGCTTATTACTTTATACTTTGTAATAAAATAATAACGATTATAATTAATAAAATAAATATTCATCCATGAACAATTTTATGATGTAAATCCATAAAATACACGTAACCGGAGATTGCAGTGAAACGTTACCGACTAATAATTCCCGTGTTAAGGCACCCATCAAACTTCAAAGGTGTACTTGTTGGTAACGAAAGCACTTTACGCAGCGTCAGAGGTAAATTAAAAATATACCCAAATTGCGAAACCGTACCGCACATTGTTTCAAGCGCTTTGAAGCGCGCACAGTAGATTTTTAATATACATTTCGAGCTGTAATTTAATGTGTTTTTCCACAAGTGTATTTGGTATATAAAATTATGATGCTGTTACAAAAAAACCTAAAATAATGTTAAATGGTATTGAATTTTCTTTGTGTAAGAATAGACTGCATAGGTATTTCTCTTATATTTAATTCTGTCTCAAATTAGTTATTTTCCGATTTAAAATAAATAAAAATCAAGCAGTCATAAGGTCTGCCTCCAGAACTGGTAACTCAAACCAATGGAATAACTCTTTTCACAATATTATTTAATTCTATTTCTATATACTCATGACTTATTTCAGTGGGAGCACAATGCGTAACTAGTCTGCTTATACCCTTATAGTTATATAGTTTCCGACACAAAATACATATGAGAGTTGTTGAGATATGTATGCTTGGTACACATATATGTTTCAATAACTCATATAAGTATGCTTATGCATATAAGCTTAGCCTAGCTCAGATGGATCGTGAATTGCATGAATCAGGTAGCAGCTCAATCCGAGGTGTGTCGTGAACCTTTGAGCTAGTTGTCAAAATAAAATCGGCTGAATGCCTTAAGCGCTCACCCCAGTAGTCCGGTGAAGCTGTTAAGACCCTGCTAAGTCAATAGATCGAAAAAAAAAAATAGTGCCTATAAATTTAATAATTGTATATTAAAACAACGGTATAATTTTACGACGTATTACAAAAATTATTAC
Organism: Antheraea mylitta; assembly: GCA_014332785.1. Classification (NCBI taxonomy): domain Eukaryota; kingdom Metazoa; phylum Arthropoda; class Insecta; order Lepidoptera; family Saturniidae; genus Antheraea; species Antheraea mylitta. The sequence goes on from JACEII010000041.1 coordinate 3,278,073, forward strand.
AGAAAAACACAATACTATTTCTGAAGATAATTACTATAGGAAATAACTAATACAAACATTAGAAGGTATAAGCAGTTCAAGCAATTTTATGTTAGTAAACCTTATTTGAACTTAGGCGTATAGTTACCGGAGTGGTTCGTATAAGTTGTTCGCTTCCAATAAAACTTGGTCGCGCTCTGTAATCTCAGACACGACGTGAATAAATACATTCGATACACAATCCATACACTAGAAAACTACATTAGTTTTAGTTATTTCTAAATACTTATTTAATGAAGGATTAATCTCCTATTCCTCCTCTCTAAAAATGACATGAGGTAGCACAGATAATTCGTAGGCTAGATCAATCAGCCGGAGTGTATTCCTTTTTTTATCGAAAATACTACCCGTTATGGACTTCATGGGTCTTATAGTTACACTGGGCTTGCTGGCGAGCGGAAGACACTTAATTGGAAGACCAATTAGCATAAGGGTGCCAAAATGGTCGAAGTTCGGCTTATGCTGTACCTTGTTGTGTATTCAGGCACCAAGAAGTTTGGTTTGGATTGAATTCGACTTAGGACAGTTACAATCTCATCATAGCAACCTTTGGTACATTATTGCGTTTTAGGGTCAACCAAGCGTAACATTTAACACTGGTGACGGATTTCGGTTGCCATTAACTTTATATTCTACTGTGCTTACAATCCGAGAATGAAGTCACTATGCCAAAGTACTATAAAAATCTCCAATGTTAGAACAATCGGAGAATGCAGCTGCGGAAATATGCCGAATACGTTTAGCCATACTGAGCGATATGATTCTATCTCGCAAGTCACTCCATAAAATATTATTATCACTCCCCTACACGAGATACAGATTATTTCCAATTAAGAGAAATACAGCATACGTTGTGTCCAAATATATTATTAGAAACAGGTAGTGTATCCAATACCGAAATTATTGACTAACACGTTCTGTACGCGTACATTTAGTTCTAAAAACCAAAGACATGACGAAAGTCATTAAACAACAAAAGTCGTTCGTAATGTCGTGAAAGTATTAACAAGATATTTCGTAAATCCTAAAGATACAGTTTACGGTTAAAGGCAATCAAACGGGCAGACGTAAAACTTGTGGAGTTCGAATTCACTGGAAACTCGTTCCAACATTTCCTTTAGACGTGCCATTTAGGTGATTAGTGTGTGGTCAACAACGGTTAATTATCAATCTCAGATTAGTTTGGAATCGTATTAAACTTACTAACAAGTACTCGTGAGCAGTAAGTCAGAGAACAATTAAATTAAACGAGAAAAACGAAGGGCTTGCTATTAAGGGAGAAGATGCATTGCCAGACGGCAGCTCCTGATCCCCTGCATATAGGTTGGTGAAGGCACCATGGGGTTTTAGTCCGTGCAAGTCGGACATAACCCATCCTCAGTTGCCCGGCTAGGGTGAGTATCCGTATGGATTTCCCCATGTAAAAAAGGGCTTGCTATTGACGATTTAGATATAAACGGCAAATTAAAAAAAATCGTGTCGCTCGACTAAAAAAAGTAAATTCTATTCCGTTCATTAAATAAATACATTATCCTTACTAATATACTATTATATACATAAACGTGAGTTTGATTGTGATATTACGTTTTCACACCCTAAATACTAATGCAGAAAAAACAAAGGGGCATAGGACCTTTAATTAAAAAAAAAAATACTTTTAAGAGATAAGTCAAATCTACATACATACAAGTGAAGCCGCGAGCAAAAACTAGTAATAATCCTTACTAATATTATAGATGCAAATATAAGTATTTTGTTATATTTTCAGGCCTTAACATTTCAACTGATCATCATACATATTTGCTTACTTGTCAGGGGATAGAAAAGTACACAGGGAACCTTTTATTCAGGAAAAATGTACTATTTCCAAAGGATACGTTAGATCTACATCGAACGAATCCGCGAGCAAAAGCGATTGGTAACGCCATCTATTATTTTTATTATATATTATTTCCTCTTCCCGCTTCCGCATACTTAATCTATACTTTCGCACGCTATATATTATCTGTGTATTCTATTCAACCCCTTCCTTTCCAAAAAGAACGGAACGCCAAATACGCCGCTCGCGCCATCTCTTCTACGCCTAACCGCTTATTACTATTTTATTATTACTACTATTATATTATTTACACACGCAAACTCGCAACCAAAAATAACTTGTGTTTAGTTATTTTACCATATCATCAGTGTATGCACGTTACCGGGATAGTATTAAACTGTGTATGCATAGTGTTGTAATTGTGGTGGAAGCCGAGAACCTACCAAGACCCGGTAAGTTCCGTTCTAACTCCTATCGCTATTCATATCTATATTTACAACAATTTCCACCAGCGAGTTAAAAATACATTAACAATTACTTTCTTAAAAACAAAAAAATATTCGCTTCCTCGGTAATGTAATCGTATTTCGAGCGAAGAACTTTTTTTGCTTGTTTCCTGTCTTTCCTAGGTAAGTAATAATAAGCTAAGGAAGTAAATAATTTATTAAGTAATTAAATCATAATAGATTGTCATTCCTAGGTAATTGCGTAGTTTGTTTTAAATTACACAGCAACTGACCGCCGTCAAACCCTATTTATATAACTCGAATTAATCGTACGTTGTCGAAACCACAATAACTACTAAATTGAATAAACTAGTTAAAACTGTTAAATGAACTAAATTAATTAATCCCCTGGATGTTATTTGGAGGTTTAATATAAATTCCGTTAGATGTAGAGGACGTGTAAACATTAATATTTTATATACCTACAGCTGTCCGCATTCTCAATGGCAAAAACGCCGACGTAATAGAATTGGCTGTACAGATTTGATGCCTAATGGTTGAAATTTGATTGTAGCATTATACTGTTTATCATTGGCACATTTATATGTAAGTGGACTGTCACCAATGAAAATAGTTATTCATTACTAAAGTGAACCATAGAAAAACATGAAATTCTGTCCGTCATTACCACTTACCAGTCGATTTAATATATTCAGACTGACGAAAATATGAATCGTATAATGGTTATGCTTTATGCGATAATTTATTCATATATTATATAGCATTGTTGGATTTGTAGGAATGCTAAAATTGACACAATCTTCCTTAATCCATCATAAGTGTCATTTGACAAACAGCCTAAAAGTATACTCATTGCGTTTTTTATTGACTTGGTTACATGTATTTCTAATTAATATAATCACTCTTCAAGTGACTGGACTTTCGGTGGGAGGAAACAAATAGGAAATCATAGCAAAGTCTTAAGTCTTACATAAATAAAATCTAGTTGTGTACCAATCTAAAGTGCAAAATATGTCTTGAAGTATCTATCAATATTTTCTGGTTTTAGTAAGACTTAAAACCCATTTGTAAAGTTTAAAATCACATCGAATTAAATACAAAAAAAAATAATGACATATAAATCAATAAAAAAGGTTTTTAATTACGACTAAGCGTTATCACAAAGTTAATAGTTGAATCGCTGTCAAATGATGCAGCAATTTTGTTGTATTTAATTAAGGACGGACTAAGTTTCTTGATTCCATTCAATTTAACTTTTTAATTACTTTATGAACCTTAGGCCGATTATCTTTTTAATATCAAGTTAGGTAAACTTCTAATTAACCTTCCGTATCTTTTAAAATTTCAAAACTCAATTTTAATTTTAGGAAATATTGTCATGTCTACTTCCACTTATTTATTTCATACAATAAATCAATTTGCATTTTATAGCAATTTTAAAGTTTTTAGTTTCTGCTTATGATTTCCGATTGAAAAAAAAAATCGTATTCTGCTTATGAAAAAAAAAAAATTGTGCGTGAAGTCCCTCCGCGCGGAAGAAGTGAAACTTCATAACGTGGAAATGAAAATAGGAAGGGGTAGAAATTGATTTTTAGCGAAATCATATTGTTCCTTTAAGATAAACTTTATTAACGTTGCTTACAATTCACAATTGATCGCATCTTTTAATTATCATTTTCAAGCGAAGAATTATCCAAATCTATAACATTTACAATGTTATTATGATAACTAAAGTAAGATACGAAATGTGTGATTATTTTTCTCGCTCTGTCTCTTTCTATTCCCCCTCCCCAGAAGCGTTGAACGTTTAACGCAACAGTGCTTTCATACCCCCTCCATGGTAGCGTTAAACGTTTAACGCAACTTTGTTGGAAGTCGCATTAGAAGTTTCACTTCAAAAACTATTTTTATTTTTCATAAGAGTCACTGTTTGATCGCAAACTCACCTGATGTTGAGTCACAATAAAACCCAAAATGGTGACACATCAAGCCTAAAGAGAAATAGTTCTCTAATGCAATGGCTAGAAGAAATTTACAGTTTTTTGGCGAAATATTTTCGTTTGAATGGTAGTTAGATGGGCATTAAAAAATCTCTATCACTATGATGTGCATGTGTGGCCTTATCACAATACTTTCCTTCACAGAAAGCACAGGCTCATTCTAGATATCTGAAACTGGGCGACGTGATATCTCGCACAATAATATTGAGACACCAAAGCTTCAAAAACTTTTCCAGTAGAGCTGCTGTTATGAAATGCATGAAAGGAGACAATACTTTCTAGCATGTTTGCAGACTGTTAAGATTTGTACTGCATACTCTGATCTTAAATAATCAAGTGATCGAAGATTGTAACACACTAAGCTTAGAACGGATGCTGGTTGAAGACATTATAGAAAAAAATAAAAGACAACAAGCTACGAAGTTACTACAGGTAAGCAAAAAAAAAATATGCGGACCAAGAGCCGGCAGAATAGAAGAAACTGAATAAAAAAATAGCTACGGAGTGTTAGTTTTTATAAAATAATCAAATCGATATTATCAGAGAAAGAGTTTTCGTAAATCGCATTTATCAGTGTGAGTACAATGAGCCAAAATTGTCGATGAAAGATGAAGACATTTTTAAGATTGTAGACCCACGCCGAGGATATTACTAGTTTCAACATGAATGGGTTGGCTCGTCCAGGGTAGTACCATCCTCTCACAGAAAACCGACGTGAAGTAACAGTGCTTGCATTGTTGCGTTTCATTCGGGCAGTGAGAGCCCTGGAGGCCCACCTCCCGTCCTTTCCCGTCTCCTCTCCCACCCCGCTTCCCCATTCCCCCAAACACAGGCCGGGAACGTACTTGCGACTCCCCTGGTGTTAGTAGCGTCTATGGACGGCGGTGATCACTCAACATCAGGTGACCCGCCGTTTGCCTCCTATAATATAAAAAAGACATCACAATGGAAGCATAACAAGATGTAAAGCATAGTTTTAATATTTCCTGTTTAGCAACCTTCCATCCGCAAGTTACATTCTCTTAACTACTTTTAATTTGTTTTAAATATAAGCTGCATGCAGAACTTCTACCAAACTTAACGTAGTATTGTCTTCGTTCACGTTGGATTATATTATTGATAAATGTTAACCCTCTAGAAAGTAAAAAAATAATTGAAACTGAATTATTATCTTTAGACATTTCTAAATTATGTCTTTATAATCCTACTGATGGACATATAAGCCTCTTGAAAGCTTGCTCTGCTAGCGAAACCTAGCATTACATATCTAGTCATTCAGGCAAAGTCCTTCCAACTAGAGTGTCTCTTACACTACGTGAATTCAGGTGAAATTAAATATTTATGTAAAATATGCTTTCCATGGTTATGATATAAGTCATATTTATATAGCACCCTCTTATATTAACTCCGCTAGGGATATAATATGACAATCACTGTCATAATAAATTGAGAAAAGGGCACCTTGCGGCCCGAATCACACCGTTTATAAGATGAGGCATCTTAACATCAGTTACACGTTTTGTTAAGAGGAGATTCATGATATGGAACTTAAACGATTCTCATATAATTATTTTTTATATGAAAAATTTATATCAAATATTTTTTGAGATTCTCATTTTGTATAAAAAGAAATTTATGAATACAAATTTTAAGTTCAGTACTTTGTTAAAAATAAATATAGGATATTTACTTGATATTCCTTTTTTCATAGCTCAATTATATCCTAACTACACAGACTACAATACAATTACACTTACAAATGCGCTTGCCGTGTTGACACACTCTTTCGGTCGTCGTCGTAACGTGCAGTAGCTCTGTCCGAACTCGTATCGGTTATATAAAAAGTGATTCGTGGTTAGAATATGTTCTTAACAGTTTATATTCTAAATTGGCCAATCCCCTTTATTTTTTATAAGCAATATTCGTTTCTAGTTCTAACATCAGAAGTGGGATAGGACTTAGCCTATATTAGGCTTGTTTTCATATAAATCCACTTCTGATCGCCGACATACGAAAATGAGTTTTTCTATCTGTTTATTTGACACGTTTTCACTCCTTAACTATTCAACTGATCATCGTGAAATTTTGTATACATGTTGTTAGAAGTACTTTTTTAATGTTTAACAGATACGCGCTTGGCGGCAATGTTCCCTGATGGTAAGTGACGATGAGGCCGACGATGTATCACGATTACCCACTAGATGCCTGTTGACTCTACTCTTGAAGACTCCGAAGTTATAAGATGACTGGATGACAGACGCTGTGAATGAATTCCACTCCTTAGCCTTACGCAAAAGTAAGTATTGCTGTACAGAATAGGTATGTACTTTTTGTACCTCTCGTCTAGAAAAATATCGTTTTTGGGAAATACTTTAAACATACATACATACAAGTGAAGCTGCGAGTAAAAACTAGTAATTTATTAGTGTTTAAATTGACAAAATACAACAACAGGTATCAAGTAACTTGAAAAAAAAAGAATTCCATTTGAGAGTCAACTCACCAAGTGGTATATAAGTAGTTAGAACCATACTCGGACCAAATGATGATGAGTTCCGATTCTGACACGGCCGCGAACGGTTGTTTTATTTTTTTCTGTTTTGCTTTCTTCTTCTGGTTTATTTTAAACAAATCTCTGGATCCGCACACGGTATAGACCCGTAATTAACCCGTTCGGTGTGCCCCCCTGCCCTTAAGGCAGGGAGGTCGGTTCGCGTGCCCCTCTGGCCACGAAATGGCCCTCCAATTTATGAGAAGTCTCCGGAAGGACTTATTAGCGAATGGGCTTGACGAAAACATCGTTGACGCCGTTCTCGCGCGTCACTGTGCCCCGTCCGAGAAAGACGTGCAATACGAAGCCCGCGTACCAACCGCGAACTCGTACTCGCCACTATCCCCGATAGACCCCGCTGATAGGGCTCCGATCGACGCGATGGAGCTAGACGTCGCGACACCCGCCGCTTCCTCTGCGTCCAGTCACGCCGCCGCGCCTGACCCCGCGCCCTCACCCTCGCCTTTATCCGCGATAGACAAGGACGGTTTCATAACCGTCACGAAAAATAAAAAATCGTCCCGTCCTCTGCCACGCGAATCCGACTCGGACTCGGGTCCAGTAGGTCCGGCAGTAAAGGTCCCGTGCCGCGAGACCAACAGATTAGATGGCGCCCGGGCACCCAGCGCGACCGCGCAACACGCCAAAACAAAATCAAGCTCTGGTAGATCCAGTCCTCTCTCCGTCCCGCTCACTCCAACCGCGGCTAAGAAGCCTCGCCCACCCCCGCGGGTCACCATCCAGGATAAGGCGCGATGGATGTCAGTCTCCACCGCGCTGAAAACCTTAGGCATTCAGTACACGTCAGCCCTCAACACCCAGGCAGGGATTCAGGTTAAGGTGACTAGCACCGATCACCATCGCAAGTTAACCGAGTACTTACGAGTACAAAAGTTAGCTTATTTCACATACGCACTAGGGGAGGAACGTCTACTCCGAGTAGTCTTACGCCGTATCCCGGTTGAAATCTCAACAGACGACGTACTAGCGTTCCTTAAGAACGAGAACTTCCCCGTCCGAGAGGTACACCGCATGTACCACTCGATCACTAAGCCCAAGTTCAACTTAGTGTTGGTCATTCTTGACCGCACTAAGGAGGGCAAGGAAATTTTTAATATCACGTCCGTGTGCGGTCTCACGGGCGTCACGGTAGAGCCCCCGCGCAAGTCTCACACGCCCTCGCAGTGCCACAACTGCCAGGGCTACGGTCACGTAGCTAGGAATTGCCATCTCCGTCCGAGATGCGTAAAATGCTTAGGAGATCACTCCACTAGGGAGTGCCCGCGTACCCCAACCTCAGCAGACCCCCCGAGTTGTGTTCTGTGCGGGAACGCGGGTCATCCCGCGAACTATCGCGGATGTCCCCGCGCCCCGCGCACGCTACGCCCTCGACAAGCGAAACAGGCGGCCAGAGCGCCTGTCTCCGTCACCCGCCCTCCACCTCCGCCTCCACCACTCATGTCAGTGGAGGCTTTCCCTGGCCTGCCGGGTGCTTCCCGCACCCCGGCAGCGCACACTCCCACTCCGCGTGCGCCACCCGCGGTGCCGCGTGCGCCCCAACCCGTGCGGGCCCCTCTGGCCCCCTGGGCTCCCAAACCTCAACGTCAAGCTCCTAAACCTCAGGCTCAGCCTCCGCAGGCAAAGCCTATTCAATACGACCGCCTCAGCAACTTTTCTTTTGACAGCGTTGACTGGATTAGCCAGTTAATGGTCGTACACGACATAGCAGACGTCTTACCTTTTGCCGAGCTTCTCGTGACGAAGAGAAGTCAGGATATGCTCAGAGCGTTCGCGCGTTTCCCGGCCCTTGCTAGGACACTGAACGAGCTCGTCCGTGCTCATTACAAGAAGTCGGTTTAACAATGTTCGCGGCAATGAATAGGGTAAAACCGCGCGGTCTATCTCTTTCATTTTTTAATGCTAGGAATCTCTCAACACAGCGCGATCTAGTAGCTGCCTTCTTGCGCGATAAACAAATAGATATTTTCCTCGTACAGGAAACATTATTAAAACCGAAATTGCGCAGCCCGCGAATCGCGAATTATAATATAATTCGAAATGATCGTGTCACCCGCGGGGGTGGCACCTTAATCTACTTCAAATGCTCGTTATACTGCATGCCGATAGATCCGCCCGCTCTAACCAATATGGAAGTGTCTGTGTGTAGACTAGGGATGACCGGTCATCCATCCATTATAATAGTGTCCGCGTATCTCCCGCCGACTAAAGAATTATTAAAATCCGACTTAGAAGCGTTGTTCGAATTAGGAGACTCCGTCATAATAGCGGGGGACCTCAACAGCGGAAACGTCATCTGGAACAGTCCAACTACTTCTCGTAACGGGAAGATTTTGGACAGACTAGGCGACGATCTAGCTTTTGACGTCATAGCCCCTATGGAACCCACTCACTTTCAAGATAACTGTTGTCCGATAGTATTAGACGTAGCTCTCTTTAAAAACGTCACGCTTCGGGTACGACTCATACAAGTCGTACACGAACTTGACTCAGATCACTGTCCCGTTATACTACTGTTAGGTTCGAGCTCGGATGCCACCCCTCCGTCGGTTAACGTGGCAGATTACGCGAAACTCGCACGCTATTTCAAAGACAATCCTACGTCTCAAAGTTTAGACAGGATTCCGGACGTGTTGGTGTCGAAAGCTGACGCGGACCTGGCTATCGATTCCCTGGTCGATTACCTTCAGACCGCCGCGCTTTATACTCCCGGACGACGTGAAGGCATTGATCACGGAAAAGAACGCCGCGACACGAGCTCACGACACTTACCCGTCCGCAGAGAATCGCGATCGCTTACGCTCACTGCGGAAGTTAGTTAAGAATCGAATCTCTGAGATCCGGGCCGACAGGTGGGATGGTCTTCTGGAGGACATCCGGCCGTTCCACCTGGCGTTCTGGAAGCTCACACGTACATTCAAGTCAGCCGAGACTATTCCAATACCCCCTCTCGAGAGAGGCCCCGGGTTGCCTCCCGTTTGACAGTATAGATAAGGCGGAGTGTCTCGCCGCGAGTCTAGAAAAACAATGTTCACCGAATACAGCAAACACTGACCCTACCCATATTGGTTCGATCGAGTCTTCCGTCGAGCGTACACTCGCGTCTCCGCCGGCGGATACACTAACCCCTATCACTTTTGTAGAAGTATCGGATGCCATCAAGCGTTTAAAGCTTAGGAAGTCCCCAGGTCCCGATGGGATCAGGAACGAGGTATTGCGACTCCTTCCTGATCATATCATAGCTCTAATGGTCTGCATCTTCAATGCGGCCATGTCCCAGGGCCATTTTCCAGCCGCCTGGAAGAAGGCCATAGTGATAGGTATTCACAAGCCCGGCAAAAAGCTACGCTTCCCGATAGCTGCCGCCCTATTAGTTTATTAGATACACTAGGTAAGCTATACGAGCGGCTCCTTCTGAACCGTCTCCAGACATCCATATCCGACTTAAATCTGCTACCGCCGGAGCAGTTTGGATTTCGCGCGGAACACTCTTGTACAAACCAAGTGCACCGCCTCACGGAGTACATTCTAGCTAGGTTCAACGATGATCCCGATCGCAACCCGACACCGGTTAAAGCTAACCCGAAACGCACAATAGCTGTCTTTTTCGATATCGCCAAGGCCTTTGACAAGGTCTGGCACGAAGGGCTCATCTATAAATTATGTCAATCTCGTATCCCGGATAGGCTAGTTCACATAATCCGCGATTATCTTTCAAATAGGACTTTCCGCTACAGAGTGGAAGGTGAGCAGTCATCACCCCACCTGATACGTTCAGGTGTGCCACAACGCTCCATTCTCGCGCCCACACTTTACAGTCTGTTCGTCAGTGACCTACCTCGGCCCCCGGGAGTAGAGCTAGGTTGTTATGCTGACGATACAGTCATCTACGCTTCCGGATGGTTTCCGATACGACTTAGGAAACGCGTCGCAGAGGCCGTTAGCACACTCGGTGACTGGTTTCTGCGATGGCGTATAGAGGTCAACCCCGACAAAAGTGCCGCAATACTTTTCGATTCTAAATACCGCGATTACGAGCGTAAACTCAAACCTATCACTTTATACGACACCGACATTCCGTGGACCAAGCAGGTTAAATATCGCGGAGTTACGCTAGATAGACCGCTCTCATTTAGACAAAACACAACGCGAGTACGTAACAAGGCCGCCATGGTCACGGCCCGCCTACATCCGTTAGTTTGCCACTAGAGTAAAATGTCCCTCAGACACAAGCTCACACTTTACAAAACTTGCATCCGTCCCGTTCTAACATATAGCTGTCCCGTTTTCGCACATATGTCAGAATATAACTTTTAAAAATTACAAGTAATTCAAAACCGTTTCCTACGTAAGGCGACCGGCGCCCCATGGTACGTCCCGAACGAGGATCTCCACAGGGACCTGGAGATGCCCTCTATCTGGGCGTATGTAAAATCACTCACGATTAGCTATTTTGAAAAAGCCGCGAACCATCCCAGCCCGTTAGTGGTATCCGCCGCGGATTACGAACCCGTACCGAACGCTGCGCGTTATAAAAGACGTCCGCGACATATTTTTACCAATCCTCCCGACGAAATTACGGTAGCGAACGATCAGTACCAGCCTGTCTCTCGAAACAGAGCGTGTTCACGCCCACTCCCGCGAAACCACAGATCACGCCGCCTTGGTCTGGGGGTTAATTTTGCTCCCGCACACCAGATTAGGCCCCCCTCGGCAGCGACTCAAGCCTAGGTCCGATCCCTCGGCAGGAAGCCCTTGAGTACGCTGCTAGCGCGATACAGTGTAACACAAAAACTTACATCACTGCTACAACACTACACTGTCACCTCCATACACGTGCACGCCACACGCTTACACATGAAAGTGGAAGGGTTTTATTATTTTCCCTTATCGAACTGAAAAAACTCTAATTTTACAACAGCCAAGCCGAGGTGTGCCGCGCACCCTTGAGCTAGTTGCCAAAAATAAAATCGGCTGAGTGCCTTAAGCGCTCGCCTTAGTAGTTCGGTGAAGCTGTTAAGACCTTACTAGGTCAATAGCGTAGTCAGTTCGAAAAAAAAAAAAAAACTCGTACCAAATATGTTATCTCCTAACAAAGGTGTTCTAGCATATAAAAATCATTCCGATATACATGTAAGAGTTACTGAATTATGCAATTCTTAATTGCATGACTCACAAACAAATGCATGTAATAATAGCTTAGAATCGGTTAGCTAGGTCAGATCGGGTTAACTTCGGTAACAGCCCAAGCCAAGATGGCACCCTTGAGCATGTTATCTGACTAAAGTCGGCTGAGTGCCTTAAGCACTCGCTTTGTAGTCCAGTGAAGCTATAAAGGCCTTGCAAGAAAGACCAATAGCATAGTCAGTTCGAAAAAAAAAGCATATAAAATAATGTGAGTTTGCATACAACTCTACTGCGCCTTAAGAAGGCAGAAAGGTGGAAATTTAGGCGCATTATTAAAGGTAATTTAAAATGGCTAAAGGCAAAATTGTCTTCTTATAAAACGCAAAGAATTATGTGAAATGACCTCCACGGGCGGTACATAAATCGTTCGACGATGTGATTACTATCAATTTACGATAATGCGTACGCTGCCTGTAATTTTTCAATGCTTTATGTACAATTTACGATTTTACATGCCTTAAAAGTATATAGCTATTATAATAAAACTGTTAGATATGTATTGTGTAATGCATTTCATATTAATTTCTTTCCGAGGCTTCATCCGCGAGAAATAGTTACTTTGGGCTACCGCTAACACGCAGCGGAAGCTCTCAAAAGAAAAAAAAAACTATTTTGAAACATTCTTCATTGCTGCTCCGCTCCTATTCACTGATACTATATATATCTATATATATCTATAGCCTACCTTGATGAATGAACCATCTAATACGAAAATAAATTTCACTTCAATAATAAAAAGAATTGCAGAAGTAATCCGACATGAAAAAGCGTTAAGTACTAAAAAGTTTAAGTTAAAAACTTTAAACCATTAACCGTATGTATTAAACTGCATCAGTTAAGCGCACGGGAACACTTCGTGACTGAAAGTCTCCAGTGTAAAAGATGTCAAGTTTTTTTAACGTTTAATAGTAATTAACCACGATATTCACACACGCTTGAGTGAATGTAATGTTTCCCTAGGGTTGTAAGCGAAACTGGTACACCACGGCACAATGTAGAAGCGTATTTTTTATTTATAATCTAACGGATGCCTGCAATTTCGTTCTTGTTAATATAGCCTTACAGTATCCATGATACCTGTCTTTATTTGAATTAGGTACTTCTGTGAACTGTCAAATATTTTGCTCAGTGGAATGTTATCATTACTATCTTTCCAAGTCTTGTACTGATTTTAAGTTATCTTTCTAAACTATATTGTAATATAACTGTTGGTTAGAGTTTGTGCATAATATAGTGTAAAGTTTAATGCAAAGAAAAAGTTACAATATTATCGTTGGAATATAAAATTGGCATTTATTACATATTTATACTTAAATTTTAGAGCGGTCAAAATGTTTAGCACGTACTGTATACGTTTCCTAAGAATCGCGTAATGACATGATACTTAGATAATGCAATGTTTTCTATTTGCCAGTAAAAGTGTCATCGAAATCGGTTCCACCCTTTTGGAAATTAGTCCTCGGAGAAACAAATCTCTTCTCTCCTTCCTCCCATCGTTCATATTTAATCGTATACATAGATTTGAGAAATGATTAAGATTTTTACATTAATTTCGTCTTCAAATTTAGTTTCAATCCGAATAGAATCTAGAACCTTCCATTTATTTTATCCAGTTCTGTTTCTTACTTACTGGTTTAAAGTTTCTTACAAACTGTTTTAATACATACAAAAAAAGTCAATACTAGACATTTTCTTCGTAACAACTGATTATTGAATACTCCTTTTATAGTTGTTATACTTAGTTGACAAAATCTAAACCGTTTTACCGTTCTTCACTAAATTTGGCATTGGTAAGAGTTTTACTATGCTTTTCCCTATATCTGGCCTCTAGATGAAGCTAAGCAAATAAATTAACGTAAGTCACGATCAGTAGGTATTTTGTACATTCTTACGTTTACGTATTTTTTAATTAGAGTCAATTAATGCCAAATCTAAGATGACTCTAATGCTTTCGTTAGCTATGAATCTTATACCTTTAAACTAGCGATTCTTGTATATTTTTATATTGGTATATATTCAGGATCTCGGAAACGGCGTCATCTATTTCCGTGAGACTTAGTGTGCAGGTAGTTTCGGGGACGATAATTCGATCTAGCTAGATTTTATTCATAGAAAACTTTTTTTAAATGAGCTTTCGGGCAATGAAAAAATATAGCTAGAATATTAAGGTAAATTGCGCTGCCAGTGTTCCAAAACAAAATTAGCTCAAATGGAAATCGGTTGCTTCGAAAATCCGTGTACCCCAGTTCGATCCGAGTGAAAGCAGTAGAGATATATTTTTTTAACAATTTTTTTTCGTAAAAAAAATATTAATCTTATAAGGCAAACCTAATAGTTTATAATTTTAAAATGTTTTTAAAAAACCGACCTAGACTCAGTCGCCCAGGTTTTATTTATGAAATGCTAAAATATTTTTAATAAAATTACAATAAGTAGACAGTAGGCTTGACAGATTGCTCGTAAACGCATTTGAGACAAAAATTAAGCATTCATCAAACTGCATGAAGCGTGTCATATGAATTATGGCTTACACTCTCTCATATATATAACAAGAGAGAATACAGCCGTATGCGAAAAGGATTGAGATAAAAAAAAGGATAACAAACACTGTCCTCCCGTATTTATTCGGCGAATGAGCGACCATTTACGATCGAACTGTGACGGGAAAATGGAATGAAAACACAGTGTTTGAGTGATGGATGTGAAACCGAGGGCGTATTCCCTTCATCCTGTACTCGTATAGCATTTTCTGATTAATTTTAAGCCGCGTTTTACGTGTACAAAATATACTTTTATTATAATCCACACATATAGTAGTGGTAGCTTCTTCTAAAATCGCCTGGTTAGTATTTCGTGTTGAAAATTTCCTACTAAGTACCCATAGGTGTATTCCTGCAGCGGTACTTAAGAGCTACTGGCTCTGTAAGCTTAACGAATTTGCCATCGTCACAAAATGTAAGGTCGCGGTCAAACCTGCATGATCCTTGCTCACAATCACAACATTTTTGGCATAATTAATAAAAAAAACAAAAGCTGTAGACCAAAAAAGACTACAGAAAAAAAGGAAAGTTTTTTTTTTTTTACTTTATTTTTGACAATTAATCTTTCAGATTATTGCTGCCATCGTCACGTAGTCGATAATATTACAAGCGTCGTGCAATCACTTCAATATTGCGTCGTGTGAGTCAATATTCTAACAAGATGGTGGAGCCCTTGTTAGAACCTGCTAGGGAATTTTTGTGGCATCTCAGAATTTCATGCTCCGTGGTATTATTTTCTATTCACTTCACTTATGCACAATAAACTAACTAGATTACGTAAAATTCCACCAAATTTCCAAAATATAGAGTCCAATAACACAAGATTATGAATAAAATATAAAATCCATTACATGACAGACTAAAATCCCGCCAAAAACTCCAAAAGGAAAGTTATCAATTTTATTTAAAAAAATCTAAATAAAAACTCATTAATATTATGAACGAGAAAGTTAGCAACTCTTTTTTTACTCTTTCACACAAAAAATCTATTGGCTGGATTTAGATAAAACTTATTGTTATCAATGTTTGTATTTTAATTTAAAATAGGCGAAGAATTAAATCAATATTTAAAATATAATCTTACCGTCCAAAAGTTAGTTGACGTCCATACATAGACCAGTCACTGCATTATTAATAAGACTCTCATACGGTTAAGAGGATTATGAAAGTGGCTACCGTATAGGCTTTGAAATCATGGAACAAAAACCGGTACCTTAAACAAGCTAATGGGAACAACATTTGGTTTTATTAAAACAGAAGCGAGAGCTGCCCTTAGATTTATTTTTTTAAACACTCGCTATAGTTTTCTATTTCTACTGCCTAATTCCTATGGGAAGTCGTAATCATATGTAGCATAGATCTTTGCTAAGTTTTAGTTCTTTAGAAACCTGAAAACTAAAGTAAAATTTATTTAAAATTTATTAAGTGATACGTGATGTAACAAACGGGCAAACAATAATTCTCGAAATTATAAATAAAATGCTTAATTGTATTCTCATACTTTAATCTCCATTATTATTTGAATATAATCAATATACAAAGATGGGAAATTTACAGTTTCATTGTATTCATATGTATTGCAGTGTTAATAATGTAACTATTATCCATTTAGTCAATGAAAGTGCCGAGTGCTTTAGACTCATGTTGACTCATCAACAACATCATCGTTTATATATCTAGCAACCGACGTGAAATAACAGTGCTTGCATTGTTGTGTTTCGTTCGGTCAGTGAGAGAGCCGGAGGCCCACGTCCCTTCCTCTTTCCTTCTTTCCCTTTCCTTCCCCTCCCCCTTCTCCCATATACAAGCTGGCAACGCACTTGCGACATCCCTGATATCGCTAGTGTCTATGGACGGTGGTGATCACTTAACATCACGTGACCCACAAGTTCGTTTGCCTCCTTTGATATAAAAAAAAAAAAGATCTTTTTTTAATATCATATAGGAGGCAAACGAACAGACGGGTGGTCACCTGTTGTTAAGCGATCACCGCCGTCCATAGACACTAGCAACCCCAGAGGAGTCGCAGGTCCGTTACCAGCCTATGTTTGGGGAAATGGAGAGAAAGGGAGAGGGGTTAGAGGAGAGGAGAAGGCTGAGGCGAGGGGGGATGGGTCTCCGGCACTCTCACTGACTGAACGGAACGCAACAATGCAAGCACTGTTACTTCACGTTGGTTTTCTGTGAGAGGGTGGTGCTACCCCGGACGAGCCGACCCATTCATGCTGAAATCAATAATAGCTTCAGCGTGGCTCTACCACCTACAAAAATGACAGTATTGTTCATACTATGTCGGGTAGTGCGCAGTGAACACTGAGGAAATCCTCGACCTTATCAACCCTAAGTTCTACTTTAGTCTAATAATTGTGAAGGCTATAGCTGCAATTTCGATCTATCTATGGAGCAACTCGTTTCTAATTCATTCGAGAAACAAAGGTATAATCATAAGTCTTCCAATTACTTTCAACTTCCTTATGAGGCCTATCTTTAGACTATGTTTGAATCCCATAAGTTAGCACAGGCAACGCATAATGGTTAAAAACTTAACTGTAAGAGTAACATTTGTAGTACTTACTTGCTATAAAGCATAGCGCAAACGAATCGGTGGGTCAACTGGTGTTAAGTGACCACCACCGACCATAGACACCAGCAACACCAGGGGAGTCAAGAGTGCGTTACCAGCCTGTATTGGGTGAGGGGAGAAGGGAAGAGGAGAGGTGGTTCTCCGGCGCTGTCACTGACCGAACGAAACGCAACAATGCAAGCTCTGTTACTTCACGTCGGTTTTCTGTGGGTCAGGTGGTACTACCCCGGGTGAGGCGACCCAGTCATGCTGAAACCAGTAATAGCTTCAGTAACACAGCCAGAATGCTACACACATAATAGTGTAGTGTCACTGTTAAAGCTAGTGTATGACGGTCGCTCTCTTATTCCGTTATTCGTACCTTTCCAAAATATCAATTACCTGATTATTTTTTCTCCATTTACTAAATTAATTATCATAATTATTTTATTATTGATAATCATATTTATTTGGCACAACATTCCACACAGATTAAATCCTTTTAACTATGCATTTAACTGATCAAATGTTACGGCCGTACGGTACAAAACGGTTTACGTGATTACGTTCACCTATAATTAGGACGTTAATTGCATTTGCATACAAAACAAAAAGGTTGATTAGTAACTGAAAACCATTTTCAGTTGTATCGGAACGTTTGTTTTAAATTTGATTTCGTCCCAATTAATGGGTTGTGTTCTTCCTAAATTATCTGAATTGTTTTCGGACGGGTACCTACACTATATTAATACGTGAAGTCACAAAAGTGCAAGTGAATTAGATACATACTATCCGGTCTCTTTTCGATGTGAAAACTTATTTAGACGTATTGAACAGCGAACGAAAGTGAATCGTTACGCCCGTGTCAGACATGCACTGAATCATGTATACTTGGCTCTAGTCGTGTTTGTTTCTAATTAACGTTGTGTATATAATCAGTGTAGTAATTCAATTATATATATATGATGTGTAATTAAATATGACTTTTATAAGAACTTTAATGTGTATAAGTTTTCACTTCTATTGTTTGGTAATAAGTACATATTCATTTAATTAATTAATAAACTATAATGCTGTAAGAAGTTTTCTGCTTTGCACGACGAAATTGACTACGTAGAAATCATAGGTAGTGCAAATATAAAAAAATAAAGTAAATTTTCAAAAAAAAGAATTAACCGACTTCAATATTAATCAGAGGCATAAAAATAAGGCACTGAAAACCGAAAAATAAATAGTTTATCAAATTAACCAAATTTAATGAAACATATGAATATGTGTGCTACCAAGAGATGTATTGGAATAAAAAAAAAAACATACAGTCGAATTGATAACCTCCTCCTTTTTTTGAAGTCGGTTAATAAATAAAAATGAATGAAGAATAACTAGAATACAAGTAATTGAATCGTTTATGAAATAAATAAAATAAATAAACATACATATATTGTTATATATAAATAATAAATAAGAGATATAAAGACATATTGTACATTTTTTCACTATTGTTTGTTATAGAAACGTAGGCAGTATTTGTGATATATAGAGTATATTTTAAATGTTTTTAAGAAGATCCTGATTTTAATCCCATAACCGTATGGTAGTTATTGTGAAGGAATTTTTATAAAGTGACATTTGTGATACAGTTATCCAGAAGTTCTAATAATCTGTTAATAAACGAGTACCTGGACGACCAAGCTCGGCTCGGTTCTTTGAAAAACATTTGTAAAATTATAATAAGCTTTTAGGTTTGAAGCACAAACTTAGGATTTCTTACCAAAAAAAAATAAAAAAAGATATTTCTTTTGCTGTCCCTCGGATTCGAATTGGGGTTAGACTGCTTTTTGAAACAGTCGATTTACATCTGAACTATTTTTGTTTAGACAGCGGCGGTGAAATTTACCTTTATATTCTAGCTATATCTTTTAATTGCCTGAAAACTCAGATAAAAAATGTTCTATGAATAAAATATAGCTAGATCGATTTATCGTCCGCGAAACCACCTGCATACTAAGTTATAACAATATAAAAATACACAAGAATTGCTCATTTAAAGGTATTAAATTATATTTTTAATGTTTTAAAAGATATGAATTCCATAACCGCATGACAATTATTGTGAAGGATTTTTTATAAAGTGACATTTGTGATACAGTTATCCAGAAGTTCTAATAATCTGTTAATAAACAATGAATAAATAGCTTTTAAAAAAATCAGGCAGAAGTAACGAAGTAATATCAAGCTGACCATTTAAATAATTTAATCAAGTTCATTATGAAACTGGTAATAAGAATTTTTCTATCAAATAAAAAGCTTCCAAAGATAAAACCAATCTACTTTGACCTCAGTCGAGATCTCTTCCGTAAAGTTACATTTTTATTTCTGTCCTTTCACTTCTTTTTTTACCAAAAAGGTTTCGTTTATTTTCACGTTGATACATTCATAGGTTTGCAAAGTGGTCGAAGTCTCTAATAGGAATTTTTGGCGCGATTTTGAAATTTCATGTAGTGGATTTTATCCATGATCTTGTGTTATGTGGCTCTATATTTTGTAATATTCGTAGTGTTTTACGTAATATAGTTTGGTTATTGTGCACAGTGAAGTGAATTAAAAAATTATACTACGAAGCATGGACTCTGACTTACAACAAAAACTCCCTGGACAGTTCTAACAAGAAAGCCACCAACTTGTTAGGTCATTGAAATGATCGTAAAAAAATTGTGATATACCTACTCCAAAGTGGCAGCAATAAACTGGATTGATTGCCAAAAAATGTATTTAATATTAAATATCGATCTGTAAGTGTCTCACTGTTAACTGACACCTTTTCCCAAGAGAGGACAGAATATCATGTAGTAGAATAGTAATGGAAGCCTAACAAACAAATGAATTCATTTTTATATTTGTAATATAAGTAGGAAATATTTATATAATTTTTAAATAACAAATTAAACAACCCTATTTTTCTAACATGTTCGTACACCCGGCAGCACATACCGACCCAACGTTTTACAAACGCTGTTCGTCAAGGGCTTTCAAAGTTCATGAATACTTCAAACATCAAAACTTTCGCTTTTCACCGCGACCCAATTCATCGCTTAGAGCACTTTTAAACTACCATATACGTTCTAAACGTGGTAATTATATTTACTTAGAGGTCCATAGAGACTCGTTACAATGTATTTATATCTAGAACATTCTGAAATATTTTAAATAAAAGTTTTATATGTTTATTATGGGTACAATTTTACCTTGTAATAATTATTCGAAGTCCTAAAGTTTTATGAATGAGCAAGGACTCGCATGTTTTTGAAAAATACTATGTATTAAATTATCAGTAACAGAAATAAGATACTAACGTGTAGCTGTGTTACATGATACATTATAATTTTATTCAGTGCAAAAATTATGTAGACATTTTCATTAGAGTTCGATATTTGTAGAATGCATTATTGTTTTGCTTCAATTATAATAAGGGTTCCCTATGAAAAAAACACAGTGTTAATTACTCAAAATAACTCACCTAACAGGTGGTTGAGGGTACACAATAATCCTCTGATCCTTCTTTCGTCTCCTTAAATCACTTTCTTTCACATTATTCTCACGAATCGTATGATATCTCGGTTGGTAACTTTCAAGTTGCGTATACAAGCGCGCGCGTGGCGCTGGCGAGGGGCCGCGTTGCGTCATATAACCCTCACGTCCGTACCCTGTGGCGTTTCCAGCCACACTGACTGGCATTGGCAGCCTCTGTACTACCCCTGGCCGGGGCTTTTCCTCGAGGAACGCGACACTCGGTGGTCGCGGTTGCATCAAGCTGATTTTCTTTTTTTTCGCCGTCGCCGACACGTAGAAAAAGTAACCGTTGCGGTCCATTTTCGGTGCGGTTGCTTTTACCTGAAAATAATTTTCACTTTGAAATTACTTGGAATTACTGAATGTCACTTATTTTGAGCTAATAGTAATTGTTAAAATAAACAAATCTGGTTTATTTACTTGTAGTTCGATGGAAAGTTGTGTCGAACGAGTCGATGTATTTTTGAAGAAAAATATATGTAAATTGGTAGTGTATGTTCATGGATTGCACATTTTTGCCCATCGTTTAATTTTTTTGCAAATAAAAATAAATCCAAATACAATAGGTTCTTTAAATTAGTTGTTTGGTCATCCTTTACTTTTCCTAGTCACTAGACGGCGGTTATACTACTAAGTTTTGTATTATATTAACGTAGAAACACTCGCGGGTGATTATTAATTCTAATATATATCTGAACTCGTAACGGGTCAGCTATAACATATTTGAATGCCAGTTAAAAAACTACATATTAATTGTTTATAATGTTAACATATGTTGAGCTTTTGTACTCTATATTAAACTGCATTTGACGTTTGTGTTAAAGTTAACTTTCACGTAGTCGTGGTAAAGAATCGGACATGGATTAAGCAAAAGCACGTATTTATCGCGGACGTCCCGAAGGTGTAGATGGTTTGGAAGTTTTCTGCTTATTTCGCAGAAACGTCAGTCGGTCGCGTTCGGCGGTAAATGCTGATACGGCAGAATTTGTTTACTTCTGTTTTTGTCGAGCTTAAAATATTTGAACAGGTGGTTACTTCGTCATGTTTTTTATTTATAATTTATACAAAACACATTTTTTTATATATGATACGAGGCAAACGTTCGTTGCGTTGCCAGCCTGTGTTGATGGGGAAGTGGGAACGGGGAAGGGGGAGGGGGAGGGAGGGAATGAAGAGGGCGAGGTTGGCCTTCGACGCTCTCACTGACCGAACGAAACGCAACAATGCAAGCACTGTTGCTGCACGTCGGTTTCCTGTGAGAAGATGGTACTACCCCGGGCGAACTGACACATTCATACTGAACCAGTAATAGCTTCAGCGTGACTCTACCACCTATAAAAATATTATATACGGGTATATGGAGAGGTCTACAACAACACTGTTCTGTCAAGTGGAACTGCTGGAATATATTTAAATTAGAATATATTTATATTTAAATAAGAATCCTATACTAGGTTTCATTGCCTAAGCGACGATAGATCTATCTGTAGGGTGTTCGGACACTAAGACTATTGGTATCCATTTAAATCCTTGTAAGTGACTTGGAAATTTCGTGGGAGAATAACATCGTGATAAATCCATAGCACGGCAGTAGGTTTTTTTCTAAGCCTGCCTGTCCAACTACCACCCTTGAGTTATATATGCATATTGCATATATATCTAGCGCCAAGCATCTGTTGGTGTGTTATGGCAGGAGTCAGTCCTCCCTTGAGGTTTACCATCTAATAACACATCCTAGTTTAACACCAGATGAGACTCTGGTCAAACTCTATAATCTATAATTTATACTAATATTATAAAAAGGTAAAGTTTGTGAAGTTGTGGCGTTGTGACGTTGTAGGCGGTAATCTCAAGAACTACTGGTCCGATTTAAATAATTATTTCAGTGTTATATAGCTCATTCATCGAGAATGGTTATAGGCTATATATCATTACGCTAAGACCAATAGGAGCGGAGCACAGACGAAAAATGTTTCAAAATCGGAATCTCTTTCTTTTAGAGAACTGCTGCGTGTTAGTGTTAGTGTTATATCTATTACACGCGAACGAAGTCGCGGTCAGAGGCTAGTAACATATAAAAGAAGTATATTTGAAGTTAGATGTTGATACTTCTTTTACTACGACATAAGGAATCGTTGATAGTGAATTTTTAATTTAAAACTGAAGTTGCTGTAATGCGCTATAAAGAGAATGCCTGTGCGCGATAAAGTCAAAAATTACTGAACGAATTTTCATGCGGTTATCACCAATAGATAAAGTGATTTATAAGGAAGGTTTAGGTACCTAATTTGTCAATCCTGTTTTATAATCAGACGAGACAACGTTCGTCGAGCCCGGTACTACTATATAAACAATCTCATTTAGATAAATACTATATTGTATTTAGATAGATATTATATTATACCATTAGCATAATCTATGTTCATTCAAACTTTTGTGCTTAGTATTTCGTAGTTGCAACTTTTGATTTGGTTGGATAAAATAAAGATAGATTTCCAAAGTATTACTTATATCACACTTAAAGTTAAAAACTGTAAGCTTTAAAAAGGTTAAAAACTAAAAGGTTTTTAACATTTGGACACAATCTCATGTACGATTAAATAACTATATGTCTAAAGATAGTGAAGACACAATGCTTAGAGGAGGACTGGCTCTCATATGTCGTTGAAGCTAAGATATATCCATATATCTTAACGACCAGTTTCAGTTTGAGAGTGGTAACCAGACAGGTGAGTTTAGAAAAAGCAAATAGTTAGAACCACTCTTTGTCACACAAACGAGTTATGGATCTGAATTTCAAAGCCTTACTATAAAAGTCACACTTCTAAATAACATTTAAATAGTGAATATTTTCACAAGTAAATATTAACTACAATATGCAACAATATCATCAATCTTAATAAAGCTAAAAGAACATGATACATCGCTCGTCGTATACATAACGGTTGTTATAATCTGAGAACTGACAACGCAATGGAATCGACGCGCTTTGCCGCCATTTCACCTTTGTACGAGAATGTCATTTGAATAGGCGTAGGATTGTGATATACTGCTGTTGAAACTGTCTAATAATTTATGAATAATTGGTATTATTTTAATTAATATGAAACAAATTATTTTTTTTTAATAAATGGTCTAAAATTATAAGTGCTTATCAATAACAGACTTTGGACTTGTGTTTTAGTGGAATTAAATAAACTGGTATTTTTAGAAGAGGAAATCGAACTTTATGTTAACTTAATCTATGTATATATTCACACACAAAGAAAATATATTTCCTTTGAGTCTCAGTAACGTCAAAATTCCTGAACTGAACGGCTTAGGATTATGATAATTAATACAGAATTTATAGTAAGTACATGGTTCTAGCCTGCATATTTTATTACTGACCCTTTGCCATTTTTTATGGTAATAAATGCTTTATACTTATAAAATATGAATTATTTTTTCTGTATTTTTTATTTTTTGTCATTCCCCCAAATAATATTCACCTATGTATAAAATTACATTTTGAAGAACATATCACTTAATATTTTTGAAAAATAAAACAAGAACACATTAACACAATGCGTCCCAGGCCTGTGCTCCAATTACCTTTCATAAAACCAACATTTCTATCTTCATTCAAGCTATTCATCCACCGTAACCGTGTGTTCGGCTGTCACAACTGCGATGATGTTATCGCGCGCTCGCCCGCGGCGTCTTTCTGAATGCTAACTGCCCGCTCACCGCTCGCAAAGGCCGTATCTGCGACATCTGTGTGCCCCGCACACTATTCCACCCACTTTGATAGCCGGCATTGCCTGCAGGTATTTTTCTGTGCGATTTAGATTACAACGTAGTCGCGTGTTTGGTGTTTAAATGGGGTCCTTACCAATTAGTTTTGGTAAGTTAAATAGACTGAAGGGAGAATAATAGAATTATATCTAATATTCAGATAAAAATTAATACGTTAATCTGTTCGTAGATTGGTGATGAAAATGAAATTTATACATCATTTTATGCTTAATTCAATTAACAATTAAAAATAATAACCGTTAGCATATGAGTTATAATATCATTGGTTTACACCGTAAAGCAAAAGTGTGATCTAATTTTCATCATCGGACAAATTTTCAATAAGAATTCGTGTTTTTTCACGACATTTGACTTCAATAGCTTACAAACAAGAGAGACTGGCGCTCGAGCGAAGATCGGTCAAGAGGTCCAGTAATACTATAGTCTACTACGGATTATAGAACTATTCAATAGGTTCTCTCTTTAAAAGTTATTCTAGATATGCTTTTCTTTCTTATATATCTATCTTCTTTTCTTATAATCAGTACTAGTGTAGATTGTAATGTATATAATCTTTTTACAGTACGAACAACATACAGGTTGACAGATTTCAAGCGTTCCAAACGAAATAGTACAAACCTTAGGTTTTGTTAAGAGCGTTCTTTCTTGTTTATTAGGATAACACATAAAACCCGATGATTCTATTGAATAAAACCAATTTTAATTCATCCTAGCAAACGAATATACAGGTTCGCATACAGGAACCTGTTAATACAACCAAACAGTGCATGCATCACCGACCGTTGGAACCAGAAAAATATGCTCTCGGTTTTCTTTTCGATCTTACTACGCTATTGACCCAGCAAGGTCTTAACAGCTTCACCGGACTATAATATCCTCTTGGGTTTTGTAGTATATCTAGAATAATGATTTCAGGCTTCCAGAGAGGTCCATCCTTCTTTTTACAAGGTATATAAGCGCATCACAGAGCATGCGAGGTCAATTCTATTATTAATATCAGAACATTCGTACATTGAGATCTAATCACTTTATTCTTAGATTGTCTTGTCATGAAACAGTATACGTCCTTGTTTCCTTATATTTATAATTCGACAAAATTTTTTCGACTTAATAATGCGATTAAGCAACTGCATTATCTTTTAAGATAAGGCATGTCATCAAAGACAGCTGTAACTGCATGCTTTCCCTAAAGAACCTCTCACAGTGCACCCTCGCGGATGTCATATGAGTATTGTTTACTTTATTAAGGAAGAACATACACTGTAGCTCCGTTTCTCCTCAGTAAATATTATCCTGCAGAAATTACAGTAATCAATATTATAAATGCAAAATGAGTTTGTTTATTATTTGTTATGCTTAACTTAACTATGCTTAAGTAACTTAACATGCATGACTTAACATGCCAAGGAAATGACTTGAGTGATTGTTGTAAAATTTTGCATACACATAAGTTAATAAGTCATATTTAGGTGGTAGAGCCACACCGAAGCTACTACTGGTTTCAGCATGAATGGGTCGGCTCGTCCAAGGTAGTACCACCCTTTCATAAAAAACCGACATGAAGAAACAGTGCTTCCATTGTTGCGTTTCGTTCGGTCAGTGAGAGCGCCGGAGGAACTCACCTCCCCGCCCCTCACCTCTCCCTCACTTCCACCTGCCCATCCCCCCTTTTCCCCCATCTCCCTACCCCCAAACACTGGTGTTGCTAGTATCCATGGACGGCAGTAATCACTTACCATCAGGTGACCCGCCTATTCATTTGCCACCTATAACATAAAAATAAAATCTACATTTAAGTATGGGAACTATGGAAGGCTAATCGTACTGTGTATTTATTACTTTCTTAATCCTATTATAAGGTCTTGGTGGTGGAGTGGCTTAACCCATTAGATTAACCGTAAAATCGATCGATGTACGTTTCTTGTTTTGATTCAATTTCAATATGTTAATATACCAAATAATTGTACTTTCCCATGAAGCCTAGCATAACAGACGTACCTAATATTGGTGTAAAGCTTAAAGAGTTCCAGTTTGAAAAAAAAATACAATATAAGGAATAAAAAATGGTGTAAAATTAATCCAGGTAAATGCATATTTTCTGTGACATCACCAGTTTTTACTTAATACAAACTATGCGCGTCAGCTATTTAAAATAAAAGTTAGCAAAGAATATCTCCAAAATAATTACACAAGTAATATTTCCAATCCTTAATGAACTGACAGATGAATGCATTCACTAAGAATGCCAGGGTATATGTTAATGCATTTCTTGCGTGATGATTTTTCTTTAACGCCCTTACCAAGCGAGAGAAGGGCAATGAGCTTTCAACTTCGCAGTAGCTTTATATTTAATAGTTAGGGTTGTCACCTCTTATTAATTTACACGATTACCTATCTATTAAACGCCAGCTTTTACAGGAAATCATCTATTATTATAACTCCATATGAGTTTAAGCTTAGAATGTAAATAAATATCTCATAATATAAGCTCCAATGATAGATAGTATAATGACATAGATATAGCTATGTAGCTATGTAAAGAAACGTTACTACCTGAACTGTTTAAAATATGAGTCCTTACCACATAATTCGGCGCGTGAAAACCCTATATACAACCAATAAATCAAGCGGATGATTATGTAGAATGGCCGTTAAACGATCTTGAAAACCGGTAATATTCCTGTTGAACGGAAAATGCTATTATATTCACGATCTTCGGCATTGATTGCGTCGAAAAATAAGGTAAACTGTTAAAATTCACCCTGTATTCTTCATTATCCTATGTCGAAAATGAATTGCTTACATTATTTAACCACAATCTCACCTGATGCTGAATGATAATGTGAGCTAAGGATAAACACGCTCAACTTAAAGGCTCTAAAATGGAGCTACCAGAATAGACCTAATAGATATTGTAGGGATAAATGTTTATCTTAACGGTAGTAGCTATCCTAGCGGGCTTAGAAAAAATCCACCAAGCTATGACTTTATCATGATATTGTCGTTCGCTGAAAACTCCCGATTATTGTATCATGAAATCGAATCTACGTAGAAAGACGCGATGCCCAAACACACACAAACACAAACACACACTTATAACTAAGTTCTTATCGCTTGAAGAGAAACGTATCTGAAGAAACCTATTTTTGTCAGTAAGGAATATAAAAGTTTAGGATCAAACAGGACCATATATCATATCAAATTAGCGTACGCGGTATTTTGAATACACTTTGCTGCTGCTAAATTTGAAATGCGTTGGTAAGCATGCACTAAAGCGCCCGTGACTAGTAAATCTACGACGAAGGTAAATATAAGAGACACGATTTAACGCAAGTGAGACCAGGAATCGTGTGGGAAATTTTTTTGAATGTACTATTTTTTTATTTATAGTGGACAACAAATTCTATGTGAATGAGATTGAAAGAAAGGGCTATGAAAGCAAAAGTATATAATTTTGCAAATTGTGTATGTTTTTTCAAAAACTGCTAATATACTGGCTACAAATCAAACCTACATAATACATCTACCTATATACAAATAACAAATAGCATAAATAACATTGTAACATCTATCTAAATATATAGATTCCTTGTATAATATGATAAGCTCTTACACTTAGCAATTTGCCATGCTTTCAATCTCGACGCGACATAGGTACCGATTTTATGGTTATTAAATTATGGTTAAGTGTTGCTAATGAGTAAAGTAACTAACTAAAATACTCGGTCTCATGTAGAGTAACTCCTACATTAATGTATCTTGAATTAATGACGCGTTTACGATCACGATCAGTATTAGCATCTCGTGTAACTCTAATAATAATGCCTAGATGAAGTCACTGCTTTTTGGTTAGGTTATTGTTTGCGCTTCGATAGCTTTGTTGTGGATATGTACTTGCTGGTTATTATTGTGAAAGTAAAAATCTCTTTATGTGTTTGATATATATAATTATCGACAAGTCAACACTTTGCTTGCTCAAGCCCGAGTGTCCAGCGGGGCGCGTCCGTAGGCGCGCGAGGGTGATGCGTCGGCGCGGGTGGTCGGGGTGAGTCGACGCGTCCGGGGCTTGCGGGGTGTCCTCACTTGCCGTTGGCGCGTGCAAGCGTAGGGGTGAGGGCAGCTTGCATTCCGCGTTACGGCATAGGCCGTAACATGCTCCGGGGGTTGAAGTGTGTACTTCAAGATGAACATGTGATGGGTAGTGGACATAAATTGTTATATGCCCTCTGGATTATGCCTTTTCTTGTCTGAATATCGGCCACTCTGGTGATGTTGTCAGGACCGGGGTGTAGCTTGACAATTCTGCCTAAGAGCCACAACAACGGTGGTTGGTTCTTGTCTCGTACTAGGACAAGGGTTCCCTCCTTCAGGTTATTCGCTGAAACATGCCACTTGACTTTCTGTTGAAGAAGTGAAACGTATTCATGTGAAAACCTTTGCCAGAAATGTTGTTTCAGTTTCTCAACTCTTTCGTACCGCTGAAGGCGATTTATATTTAAATCAATAACTCGAGGATGAGGAACCGATAAGAGTGTTCGTCCAACTAGGAAATGAGCTGGGGTGAGGCATGATAGATCAGAAGGATCAGATGATAAAGGAGTTAGAGGTCTGGAATTCAAAATTGCCTCTATTTGAATCAAACATGTTGACATCTCTTCGTATGTTAAATTTGTCAATGAAAGAATGCGCCTAAGATGGTGTTTAACTGATTTAACAGCTGATTCCCATAGCCCACCAAAGTGTGGAGTGTATGGGGGAATAAATTTAAAGTTTATACCTTCGTGATACATTTCAGTTTTTATGTCATCTGAATAAGAAGTCAAAAAATTCTCTAAATCATTACAAGCTCCGAGAAAGGTGGTAGCATTGTCTGATGAAATGGTCTGTGGTTTACCACGACGGCTGATAAATCGGTATAAGGCGGCCAAAAAAGCCTCCTTGGTTAAATCAGTGACCAGCTCAAGATGTACAGCCTTGACGGAGAAGCAAACAAAGATGCATATGTAAGACTTTGTGACCTTGCCCCCTCTACCTTTTCGATCAAGTATCAGCACTGGCCCGGCATAATCAACTCCTGTGTGCAAAAAAGGAAACTCTAGCTGTGATCTCTCTTGGGGTAAGTCACCCATTATTGGTTGCACGACCTGCGGTTTATATCTAGAACAACGTACGCAGTTATGTACCGTACGCCTCGCCAGGTTCCTCCCCCCCAATGGCCAGTATAATTGTCTGACATTAGAAAGTAATAAGTTTGGACCTGCGTGAAATAATTTTACGTGTTCTTTAATAAATATAATTTGGGATAGGTGATGTTTACAGTCTAAAAGGATAGGGTGTTTTACATCATAACTGTAATTTGTGTTCCTTAGTCGACCACCGACGCGTAAAATATTTGCAGTATCCATAAAAAGTGACAAAGAAATTAATCTGTTTTTCTTTGGTAACGGATGATTTGATTTTATTAATTCATATTCATCTGGAAACATTTCTAATTGTGATATACGTAGCACAACATTATTGGCATCTTGCAATTCTAACAAAGATAAAATACCCGTATTTTTATCTTTTGGATCTCGGCAATTCTGAAGAAATCTAATTATATATGCAACTACTCTTAGTAATTTATTATGATTAGACATTTTGTGAATTAACTTTGAAATATTGTTACGCTCTATTGTGTGTATTTGAGTGAGATTGGTGTATGATAATTCTGGAAGATGTTCTTTCGTGTGTGATGATGGTAAGTCAGGGTAATCGATATTTACTTGGTGAAGGAAGCTAGGCCCAGACCACCATAAGTTACATGCATTAATATTATCACCACGTACTCCACGAGAAACCAAATCAGCAGGATTGAGTGCTGACGGTACATACTTCCAACTGTGTTGATAATTAAAATCTTGTATTTCACCTACCCTGTTACGGACAAATGTTTTAAGATTGTTTGGTGAAGTCTTAAGCCAATCTAGGACAATCGTAGAATCTGTCCAAAAATAACAATTTTCTACGTGTTTTGTGATTGACTGTAAAACCTTAGTGCAAAGTCTTGTACCCAATAGCGCTCCACACAATTCTAACCGTGGAATGGTAACAGGTTTTAAGGGTGCTACTTTGTTCTTTGAAGCAAGAATCCGTACACATGTTGTGCTATGTTTATCAATAGTTCTAACATAAATGCATGCACCATAAGCACGCTCTGAGGCGTCAGTGAATGTATGAAGTTCGAATGTTATAGCTACGTCACAACAAATCCAGCGCGGAATGCGAAGTGTATTTATAGATGAAAGTGATTGAACAAAATTCTGAAATTTAGTTTTAATATCGTTTGTCACTTCATCATCCCAATTGCATCTCAGTACCCAGAGCTTTTGCATTAAAATTTTTGCTTCTACTGTACAAGGGCCGAGAAGCCCTAAGGGATCGAATACTTGGCTTATTAGTGACAAAATTACACGTTTTGTTATTTTCTTTTTGGTGACATCAATATTAATCGAAAAAAGTAAATAATCTAGTGAGGAATCCCAGTGTAAACCTAATATTTTGTTGGGCAAAGATTGATTTAGATCTAAAGGTTTTTTTGAATGTTGTAATTTAATATCATCTGAAATGGATTTTAAAATATCTAAGCTATTAGACTGCCACTTACGTAGCTTAAAAGTGGCTGACTCTAAGGTTTGTATAACATCTTTACAGAGCTGTATTACTGCTGTTAATGTATCTCCTCCAGTTAACATATCGTCAACGTAAAAATCTCTACGGATGGTATTACTGGCTCGAGTTCCGAGATACTTATATTTCTTTAATACATAACAATAAAAACATGAACGACATAAATAAATTTCACTACCTTCGTGCGGCCCTAAAAGGCAGTGCAGCATTAATTATACAAAGCATTGAATTTCAAAAAAATAATTATCAAGTTGCTTGGGATTTATTACAGAATAGATTTAATAATGAGCGGCTTTTAATAAGTAGCCATATTAATGCAATTCTAAATCTTGAAGAAAGTCATAAAGAATCAAGTTCCTTTTTAAAAAACTTTGTTGATGTCATCAATAAGAATCTGTGTGCACTAGCTACCTTAGGACAACCAACATGTTACTGGGATACACTAATTGTACATATTATGTCGAAAAAATTGGATATTGTTACTTTTCGTCACTGGGAAGAGCATCGTAATACAATAACGAGTAGTTCTCCCTCATTAAAAGAATTTATTTCCTTTTTAAACAATAAATTTGCGTTGCTTATAATAAAAAGGAATGTAAGGTTACTGTAGCATGGTGGCAGTGAGTTTATTATTGATTATCTACATAGCGAATGTCCTAAGTAAATTTAATAAAGTTCAAAATATCGCACCAAACACCTGTTAATTCATATCAGCAACTCTTTTTGAGAAATAATTCCATTTCTTAGGATAAACTGTCAAAACGCATTATTTGACCTATTCACATCATTTTGAATACTCTATAACGCAATAAAGGGATCCACTTTTTGATATGTCAAAGGATATGGCTTTCTGTATCTAAAATTATCGTAACAAAGACAACGATATTTCCATTTTATTTATACTTTTTGACCTCAATATTTGTTGATGCTTTAATGAAGATGTGGTCAAAAGACGACAAAACGTTAAGTATGGACCTTTAAGTGCAGCTTCTAAAACTTACCTAGAGACGCATGGCAAGAGGTTTATTTACTTGAAGATCGTAGTTAGACGAATAGGCTTAAAAAAAGCTTACCATCTCACTGTGATTTCATAACAATGTATTAATTTACCAAAATCTCTGGTTGATTTGGTTGAATTGTAAGAATTCAAACTTACATCGGTCAGTGCATTGTCGTGCGTGCGAAGAAGCTAATGATAGAGGTTTCTTCGCTTCATAACCACTTAGCCATTATCGCAAAATAATATCGTTCTGTGCTTTGTGCGATGTCGCTACTCGTCCCATTAAGCCATTTTTTATAGCTTCATTTTTCTTTACAGTTGTACGGCAAAGACTACACTATGCTTGTAACATTTTAAGTATAGTACAATATAAATACCATGCCAACTACCCAAACATTTATTATTCAACGCCGGTCATCTCCTTGATTGTACATTAAAGTACTTAGGCAATAACCTCAATATTGATATTAAGGCGAATATTACCCTTGGTGTATGGTGATTGTCCTCAGAATTTTCATTATGCTTTCGCTAATGTTATGGTATTCCATATAAGTGAAAAAAACTATTGGTTGCCCCGTACGGTATTCCTCCAGGGTTATAACATGGAGACTATTCAAGGCCAGCAACACAACAATGATGTCCCTGGTGTGGTGCAATTGTAAGTAGGTGACAGTAACCAATTTCCATGAAATGGTCCGTCTGACTGTTTGCTACCAACAAATTTAATTTTGAAGGTATTAGTTCACCATAAATAAATCGGCTCACCGGAAGCAATACCACCTTCTCACATAAAACCGAAATACAGTGCTTCTATTGTTGCATTACGTTCGGTCAGTGAGAACACCGGACGCCCACCTAACCTCACTCCCTCCCCCCTCTCTCCTCACCCCAACACAGGTTGGCAACGTACTTGCGACAACCCCGGTGTTGCTAGTGTCTATGGACGGCGGTGATCACTTAATAGCAGACAATCCACCTGTTCGTTTGCTTCTTATGATATTTATATATATAGTAACTGGATAACCGAGACTAACTTGGTTTTAAAAAAAAAATTAAAATAAACTATTAGGTTTGTCTTATAAAATTAGCATTTTTGTACAAATAAAAAGAAAATCTCTTCTCTGCTATCACTCTTATTCGAACTGGGGTTACTCGGATTTTCGAAGCAGCCGATTTTTGAGAAAAAAAAGATTAAGACCAAAATATTTTTCAGTAATAAATTTAATACCTCTAGAGGGAGTATTGCGAATGGCCCCTATTATTTGTATCATGCTATCACAAAGAATGTGAAGTATTAATCTTGTATTGCTCGACAACCTGCTCGGATTAGAACGGCGGCGCCCCCTGGTGTTTGCATCCTGCTTCTCTTCCCTTGTAGATCCGTTGTTATAGGCGTCGCGAGACACACTGATATTTTAAGCGGTTACTTTTGGTTATACATAATTATTTACTTATCAAACAATATTCAACATAAGACTTTCACGTTCATTCATTCAATTCATCATTAGGTAGCCTTTCCTAATAGATATTGTAAATTAGCCGCTTTATTCAGTTTCGTACATTCGCATTTATCGAGGAAATGAGAACAAATCCGTATAGTACAACCATGTATTCAAATAAAATAGCAACTAAGGAACTGAACATCAAATTATCAATTCTTTCAATATTCTTGAAGATATCTCCACTCTCTTCTGATTGACTTTTTTGGATGGAGATTTCTCAAACTATATTTTTCACTTCCTTGTGATTTCTCAAAAATTTTTTTATACAAACCTTTTCGTCACAATTATAAAAGCAAAAAATAATCAAATTGGCCCAGCTGTACTGAAGTTGATTGTTACTTATAAAAAATTCTATTTTACTATATCGAATAATGAATATGTGTAGACTTTAGTAAAAACTTCACATATTATTAAGAACAGGATGCGTCCACGAAAAATATATGAACTATTGAAAAGCTATTACTACAGTAAACAACTTGTTTGAACACAAAACTTTAATAGAAAACAAAATCAACTTAAAGAAAAATTATTCCAAAAATAAAGCACCATAAGGCCCCTAACCATAATCAAACAACTATCTAATTAAGGATTATCCTAAACCTAACAAGCCTGAATTACCATACATCTGTTATTCGATTCTGAGGAGTCTTCTTAGAAACCCAAGATACAATAATAATGAAATTAAGACTCTCTTTAAAATATCATCTTTACTATAAAAAAAATAAATCCAAATAAGTTTATAAATGACAAACCTCTGAGGTAACAAAGAAATACAACCGAAATGAGAATCTCCTACTTTTTGAAGACGATTAAAAACATTCATTACGACAGTGTGTATCAGTGTAGAAATCGCCCCACCGTCCGTCCGAATTGCATCCAATAAGTGATTTCTTTTATTACGAAGCACGGCCACAAAAAAAAACAACAACGAATATGAAAAATCCATAACTAGTGAAAAGTGCTTTTTTACGAGCATACTTTTATAGGGTAATGAAAGTATCATTACGACATTAATGCTTCCTTCGGTCACGTCATCCGAGGCTGAAAGTGGATTAGATTGGACACTCGGAGAATATCTAAAACTAAATACCATGGAAAACTTGTTAGCCAGTGTTTATGACTTATCTTAATGACCTACTCAATCCTGTTGTATTTTGAAGAGATCTAATCTAATTTCTCCGTTGATCAATAGACGTAAGATCAGCAAATAGGAATTATTCTAAAAAAAGCAGCACAACAGCAAGTTTTTAATAAATGTCAGTGTATGAGTGCTAATTATTTGATTGGTAAAGGTATTTATTTTCGGAAACTCATCATTGAATATTATAAGTAAACGTTACTTTTCACTATCGCCAAGAATTAATTCGCCGCTGCCACGTCACATTGAACAAATAACCTTTTTTTCAGGTACACGTCGTTGAAATAAATTCAAATGGTTTTTTGTTGCAGCGACACGTGGCAACGGCCAATCAATTCCACGTGGAAGTGGAAGTAAAGTCCTTTACTCCACCCGATTAGGCCTCCCCACCCGATTAGGCCTCCCATGGCAGCGGCTCAAGCCTAGGTTCGATCCCTCGGTAGGGAGCCCTTGAGTGCGTTGCTTGCGCGATACGGTGACACACAAATATACATTACCGCTACAACACTACACGATCACCCCCACACACGTGCACGCCTACACGCTTACACATGAAAGTGGAAGGGTTTACTTTTTTTTTCCCTTATTGAACTAAAAAACTCTCAATTTTCCGATAATAAATATATGGAAGAGTTGTTGAGGCGTGTATGCTTGGTACACATATACGGTTCAACAACTCATACACATATGAATAGTTAGCTAGGCTAGCTAAGATAGGTCGCGATTTTGCAACAGGCAACAGCCAAGCCGAGGTGTGCCGTGCACCCTTGAGCTGGTTGCCATAATAAAATCGGCTGAGTGACTTAAGCGCTCGCCTTAGTAGTCCGGTGAAGCTGTTAAGACCTTGATGGGTCAATAGCGTAGTTATTTCGAGAAAAAAAAAGTCCTTTACTCTACATATACTCTTCTGTCGTAATTAAGTCGCGTCGTCATTACAGTTACAATAACTTTTGATAGAATGAACCAAGTTTAATACATTCAGTATTCAGTTACTCAGTTACAGTATTCAGTCACTTTATTTTACCACTTATTTAATTATTATTTACTTTATTTTATTGTTACACATGTAACAATTTGTTTCATATAAATCTTAAAAGAAACAGACACGTTAGATTTTATATATCTATAAATAAGAGTAGATCAAATTTAGATAAATGCGAGCAAAGCCGAAAGCAATTATTAGTTATTTATGCAGAAACAAGTGCAGACGAAGTCACTACATCTACCATAATCTTAGCTTATATTCTTCAAGACATAGTAATATAAATATTTGTACTTGCAAGTGTTATAGCCAATGTTTTACATAGACTGAATTATTAAACACTTAATTGTTATCAAAAACACAAGTTTGTAAATAAAATAACCAAATCGTATGTCTATATTACAACACATTTATTATATAAGTTAGGTGGCAAATGAACAGGCGGGTCACCTATTATTAAGCGAGCACCGCCGTCCATAGACACTAGCAACCGCAGAGAAGTCGCACGTGCATTGCCAGCCTGTGTTTGGGGGAGTGGAGAGAAAGTGAGAGGGGAAGAGCTCTTTATTATCTTTCCATTTCTGTAAAACTATGGATGAAGGAATGAGACAACGATTATCGCTTTTGTTTGTATGATGACTCGGCGTAAACTATATATCATAAATCAAATAAGTAAACACTCTGCTAATGATAGCGCGATTGGTATCGTAATTATATTGAAGCTTGGAATATCACTAATGGATAGAACTTGGTAGTAGAATTGTCAAAAATTCAACGTTTCGTTTAGGGCTCATAATAACCAAAAGTTAACAGGAAAATGTACCTAATCTTCACAGTTCCATTATTTCGATTGTTCCTTAATTTTCGTTCTGTTAACCATAGTTTCAGTAGGAAATAGCTATTTATGTTATATTTTTAAATCAATCATCGTTTCAGATAATATTTAAAAGTAATCATTATTCACTCGAAGAATCAAATCCTACCTACTTTCCCTTTTCTCCTGCCCTTCCTCCCCCCCCCCCCCCCACCATCCTCCCAAACACAGGCTAGCAACGTACTTCCGACTCCCCTGGTGTTGCAAGTGTCTATGGACGGTGGTGATCACTTAACATCAGGTGACCCATCTGTCCGTTTGCCTCCTGTGACATAAAAAAAAATCAAATACAATTTTTTAATCTTGTTCCATTGTATTAAAGAGAAATACTTACGAAAAAAATAATGCAAAACCACATATATAGATTGTCTTTAAATAAGATTGCTTTTTTAACTATGAGCCTTGAAATTATAACAAAATTGGAATACATTTCTAAAATAAACCATGAAAAGATATGACTAGAAAACTATAGACCATATCGAGTTTCTTCTCGATGGTAGCTTTGATATTCATAAGACCTTTAACAGATCTTAAATTGAATAAAATATTTTTGATTTGATTTGAATTGTAAGTAAGCTATTTTGTATTTTTACTAACTTCTACAGCCACCATCAATGTCTCTGTTTTGAAACTCGACTAGGTTCATCGCTGTGGGGATTATATTTATTTTAATACCATAGTTATTAATGTCTTTTTAAAACTCTGTTTTTTATAGTATTATATTCATTATTATAAATTAAAAAAAAAATTGTCTTCAATCTCAATGGAATGGCCATTTAAATTTAAAATAAAGTTACCTGACATAAAAATGATTATATATTTTTAATATATATAATGGAGTAGAGTAAAGATTTATTGAATTCGTTAGAAATGTCCAAGATACATGTTATCTATAAAATACCTTTAGGGTTCTTAAGTAAACAAGATATAACTACGATTCTCTCTTACGATCACTAATTTCGAGGTCGTCAATCAATTAAGAAGTATAGTTTTTGTTCAGCGCAAGATGTCGGCGGGCCAAAGATTAAGCACGTAACAGAACTAATCTCTGATCGTCTGAGCGACAATTATGGAAGTGTCTAAATTTAAATATCACCAAATTTGTTTGGGAGGACAAATAAACGTAGAGTTCTTTTGCTGCTTTTATGAAGCACATGTTAAGTTAAACATTATTTTTTATAAGTTTAAACGCTAAGCAAAAAGTCGTGTGATGTTAACTGATGTGGGGTAATTAACTTATATGCTCACTAGCACGCAAAGCCTATAGGATGGAACTGGATTCCACTTACAGTTGCTGGAAGTCACCTGTGGATATTTGGTTACAAATGTTCAACTTGAGGGTGGAGCTAATCAGACTAGGTTAGACAAAGCCCTACCGCCATACTATGGTTTTATTTATATGATTTTATTTCCTTCACAGTACGCCACCGTTTTTTTTTTTTTGAGCCATCATAGCTTTAACTAAATTAACATCTGTATATGATTACACTTTACTATAACGTTCTTTGCATCTCAGCTAAATCTTAGCCCTCTATTAGTAGAAGCTGCTATTATTAAAGACATACTTAGTATTAAACGTAGTAATGTAAATTAAGATTATTACATAATATGAAATCAAATACACGAATCGCCACATCCATTTATAATGCATCAGCTTATTAAAGTCAAACATATAAAACCAAAAACTAAATAAATACAACATTTCAAACATCACATAATTTTCGCAGCAGTATTCACCGTTTCATTCCAACTGCGTGCATGGTATTGTCAATAAAAATACGAATAATATTGCTTTATTTAAATACCTCGTTGCTAGTTTTCGGTGAACCGGACAAAATTTGGGTACTGGATGTACATTGCGGTTTGGAAATGTCAATTATTATTGTTTTGTGGTTAAAGTTATTTAATGTATACTAAGCTGTTACAGGTTTTATTGCAATATTATTTTTAGAAGCTTTCACGTAAATTCCGTTGATATATTCGACATGAATAGATGGTATAATGTGTAGTTTTAAATTACGTCTCAGACTTTCGCTTATCTTCAAAGGGTAAGAGGCCCATAGCAAGAGTAGTAAAAGAAAGTAGGTCACAAATACTAAGACCATATTGCAACGATTGGCACTTTACGCCATATTTACAACTTTTAAGTGATAGCTAGCCAGGCGAGAAATAAAAAATACCCTTCATCTTTGCTACGGTTATATTCCTTTGGGCCTGATATTTGTTTTTTTTTGAGATTCGAGTTCACATCCTTCGATCATATTTAGAATGACGATTCGGCAACCACCCAACCAAAGAATTTGATTATGATTAAAATATACTGACAAAATTAACCAGAGAAATGGTATGCCCCTTCTGAACATTAAGTGTTCTAAGTTATTATGAAGTTCCTGGAAAAACTTTCTGCCAACGCTCCCCTCTAATATTTGTTCTGCCTAATTTCTTACGCTGGAAGAAAAATATCCACCAGTGTAAGCTTTATTTTCGTTTGTGCCTGAGAGATAATTAATTATTATTTTATTATAGTTCTACATAAGTTTTTTTTACTAATATTTTATTGCCATTTATCTCTTTATGCAATGTATTTAGTGGTGTTAGAAGTTTATATTTCAACGAGGAAACAAACAACGCACATTTTAGCATACAAAACGTTTAAATAATTGTTAGATATTTTAATGGCCTTATACAGATGTATGATTTTAATTTTATACGCATTTCTCTTTCTAAATACCGTCTGTCATCTCACAAATCAACGTCAATGCAACACTGGCACACGCTTGAACTTATAATTGGCACGAAAGTAATCAACAAGACAAACTCTGATTAATTAAACACTGTCGCAGATTAAACATTCGCGGATGAAGAATAAACGAGGGCGGCGCATCGCTTTAGGATGCGGGTATTGCGTTGGGACGCTGCTCCAATTTAGATTCTAGGATTAGAACAATAAGATATCCAGCCAATTGCACCATTTCACAACCCCATACTCTTGTGATACAGTCCAAAATAATAGAAAATATGTCACCTGTCTGTCTTTCTTTTGCAATAATCGGGCTTGTATTGTAATATTAAATTTCTGTATCAACAATTAACATTTACAATTTCAGGTATTCTGTATTTGCATATAGACTATAAGTAAGTACACTTTTTTTTCTATTTTCTTCAATCACAACATTGACGAGAGCAACCAGAGAGCCACTGTCAACTTCAAACATCAACAAGAATTCATTTTTTTATATTTGCTATCAGTACGACAATATTAAATCAAGATATCTAATCTATAATTAAATAGGCTTATATAAATAATTTCAGTACCTTTTTTCCTTTATTTCTAAGCCGAATTTCTTTATTTTTTATCAATAGTACCTACTGATATAGTATAGTAGTAGTGATATAGTAACTACTGACCCCATTCTGTATCAACAATAAATAGCTTTGGAAACTTCATTTTCCCCTTGTCCTAGACTAGTCAAAGCCTCTATTATAGTTTATGTAAGTCTCAGTATGACATAATTCATGATCTTTATATTTACTAATCTATGATATAATCGAAGATATCAGAGCATATAATACGTTCTAACATTTTGTGTATTTGTCCCTACGATGTTCTGGGTTTAACGTAGGAGTCTAATCAAATCATTTGATATTTATTTGAAAGAAGATGTAGTTATTCAACATAATGCATTTAACGGACTTCGAGATTAACGTAACATTCTTACTTGCATCTAAATCATGACACGACTAAGTTTTGCGATTTTCTAATAACTTATGCAACACGTCAAGGTGAAAGGAAGTAGCTCATATCAAATTGCGACGACCTTTCTCTCCGAATATTGTGTTAAATCTGTGTACATCGGCGCGAAATTAAAAAAAAACTATAATAGTGGAACAGTTTTTGTTAAAAAATGTCCAAAATATTGAAATGAAAAAAAAATATATATGTATGGTGGAATTTCGACAATGTACTGTTTGTTCTGTTAATTATGAAAAAACCAAACAACGTAAATACTCAAGCTTGAAGGATGTGTTACTTACTTTCGAAACAGCTGAACTAATTTCGCAAGATAGAATACCTTTTAGGTAATTGCTTAAGCTGCGTCGTATTACACTCTTGATAGGTGCTAAGAAGTAATTATAAAAGACAAAAAACAGACCACAATTGTTCCAGATTAAGAACACATTTCCCATAAAATACATATAAGACCATGTTCAAGGGAGTGAAGCCACCGGGATTATTAAAAAAATCTTGTTCGTTAAATAAGGAAATGAAAAAACGAATGATTGAATGCAAGCTTTTAATCTTCACATATTTTTTCTAATCCGTCAATCCTAAACTAACATCGATCTGTATAAAACACAGGGGGTTGGATGTGGACGTCGACACATAATTTTTCAATTTATCCAGTTAAAACGCGTTTAGGAGATTGATTAATAAATCTCCCACTGGTGGGCGTCGTTTGGGGGACGTTATCGAGTTAACGTTCCTTCGGATCCCCTCGATATACACAAATTCATGATCTGAGACGTCTTGATATATTTGTATGTCACAATTCCGCTTACCATTTAGTACACATTCTTTAAAACTATTTTGTGAACAAAATCATCCAATGTTCTTAATATAAATTGAAATAAACTGGCCGGTTCATGTATAACTTCTTAATAATTCTCTAGAACGATGACCTATAAGATCTCTCCATTGATAATTGCAGAGCGGAAGTCCAGTTTCTAGTACTCCCCTTGTGAGCTCCCATGATCTAATTTAAAAAATACACCCCGAAGAATTTCCGTTTCTCGCCTGCGTATTTACAGCATCTTTAAAATATTCGATATCATTACCATCACTTTTCTTATTGCTATCTTAAAACGTAATGATACAAATCTTTAATGGAAATATTGAACTATTTATCTTGGTAATCTACAATGTCATAGATTTGTAACTCTTTATTATTCCAAACATTTTACAATGATAAAAATTATCTCTACCAGTTGATGCAGTAAAGATTGAACTATTAGTAAGTTTATTTAGTAAGATAGCACATTATCTAGAGTATTTTCGGAGCAAGAGCGACTTATCAATGAAGAAAATAATAACCTTACTTAAGTAAAAATTGTCACCCATATTCCCCATTAAATCTTTAATTACCTAACCTATCAGTGCATCGGTCAGTGCTTTTATAAATATGAGAGAATCAATAGGAGAGAAATCTCCCCTCGAAAGTCGTATGCGGTGCGGCTCGCTGACAGCGTGTAGATACTGCACTTGAAAACCGGACACCCTTTGAAGGACAATGTTGTTCATTGTTCAACAGTGCTCATGTGACATCTATTGCATCGTGATAATGCTGGCCAGATGTTCAACCCGTTGTTTAATATCATATCACACTTTTTATATAAGACTAAACTGAATGCTTTATTTGTGTTAATATAACGATATATACCATCGACATGCTTAAACCTTTTTAATAGGGTTTAGCAATTTACCACAATTTTCTGTAATATTAAACGACGATGAGGACTAAGTTAGTAAACACTAAAGCTATGAATTGGCTCTTAATTACATCTGCCAAAACAGATCAACCGATGCTTGATGACAGATTTACAACATAAGTGTTGGAGATAGCCAGGTAGGTAGTTATTTTCATCCCTCGAACTGACTACGCTATTGACCTAGCAAACAGCATCACGGGACTACTAAAGCGAGCACTTAAGGTCCTCAGCAAATTTTATTTGACAAGTAGCTTAATGATGCACGCCGCACCTCGGCTTGGGCGATACATGCAATTCGCGACCTATCTGAGCTAACTTAAGCTAAGCTAACTATTCATACATATATGAGCTGTTGAAACATATATGTGGCAAGCATATACATACAGTTCAACAACTCTTATATATATTTCGTATCGTATAATTTTCTAAACT
Organism: Antheraea mylitta; assembly: GCA_014332785.1. Lineage (NCBI taxonomy): Eukaryota > Metazoa > Arthropoda > Insecta > Lepidoptera > Saturniidae > Antheraea > Antheraea mylitta. The sequence goes on from JACEII010000041.1 coordinate 3,320,709, forward strand.
ATTTCAGTTCGATGAGGGAAAAAAATAAAACCCTTCCCCTTTTATTTGTAAGCGTATATGCGTGCACGTATGTGTAAGTGATATGTGTAATGTTATCGCAGTGATGTAAGATTTTTTGTCACTGTATCGCGGATGCAGCGACGCAAGGGCTCTAGGCTGAGGGAATAGACTTAGGCTTGAGCCGTTGCCGTGGGTCCATTTGGGTTAATATAAAAATCTACCACCATAACGAGAATTTATTAACAAGAAGAAATCATTAACTGAATAAGCAACGCATGAATCTGGATTAAATAATGAATAATAAAACACTGACTAATGAAACAAAAACATAGAGAGAAACAAATGAAGTTATAGATATGATTTCCTATGTTATAGGGATGATTCTTTTTAATCTACTTGTGTTTGCTAAATAGTCCAATAAATATGTGTTCAAAAGACTCATATAACAAGATATTTCATCTTGTGATAATGGAACTAAGTGGTAGCGTGCCTGATCGAGATGGATTCGGACGTCTACAATAAGTCGGAGTTTTCGGTGCAAGAAAATGTAGAGATGAATTCTACTAGTGCCTTTAAACTCACCTAGCTCTAAATTTGTTCCGAGCACATTTAGAACTGTTTTTATAGCTGCACTTAAGAGCTACTCGTCCTCCAGAGAATTAACGTTAATATTTAATTCGTAAATTTGTGCCATGGGTATGGTATACGGAATCAATGCGCTAACATCAAATCATCAGAATAATTCAAAATCATATTTTCCGAATAAATTCTTATTTAGCCTGAGTCAGGCTTTTTACCCTGAGTAGACCGATTTCCAGTGAAAATTATTTTCTAACATTATATTCAATGAATAATAATCATCAGGTGTGGATTATACATCCACACAATGGGGATGGATCAATGGAATATTAATTCATTTTAAACGCACCCTTAGCTTACGCGCATAATTGAATAGGAGACGAGTTGATGACCAGTTTGGAACAACCCTATGTTAGTTTTTGTTTTTAGATAGTTGGGAAACTTATATCGTAAGCTGTGCTTTACAATACAACTAATTATCACTGTCGCAAATTAGGTCAATCATTGTAAGACAGGGTTGCCATCCTCAAAAATGGAATTTGTAGAGAAAAATATTCTCAAATTCTCATTTAATAATAAAATAAAGTATGAGAGCAGTACTTAATACAAGGACAATAGAGTATATAATATTCAACTAATAACAATCAAAATTAAATTATGCTTTAAGAGGTATGGAACAGATTAATACAGCTTGAGATTAAAGGCAGTAAATACTCACGTATTTTAATATACTGAATTTTGCCACAACGCTTTAAAAACTGAAAATGTTACCTAAATAACATTTCTGAAAGTAGAACGAGTCTTAAGAATACAGCAAAATCTATTTTAACATTATTGATTAAATTAAAAGTAATTTATTTTGTATTACGTTTTTTTTTTGTAATCTATGTAATTTGTACATATAACATTAATTGTACTCTTGAAAATCGTGTGATATACCGAAGCTACGCCGACTTATGAAATAGTTAACTTGGATTGCCTTGACAAATTATATACATAAACTTCTCCATGAATTACTTTATCTACATGTGAATACAAGCATGAAAATCCGAACAGTAGTTTTTGAGGTTATCGCGAACAAAAGGACCGACATGGCAGGGGAATTTCTTTATAATATGTATTGATATTTACGTAGCTAACTCATAGACATTTTTTTTTGAATGCATGTAAGTATAAACCAAAGCGTTTTTATACCAGAAGTAATTATACGGACAAAAGCCAGCTTTTCCTATAATAAACCAAATTCAATCCCTCCTATGTGGCTGTATTAAGTTGGTTCATGTTTATATTACGCAAATAGGGTTGTTTGCCAAAAGAGGACCGGTTTGTTTGTACGCTCGGTATAAAATTAATCTCTTATAATTGGCAACACTTTTGGATATGTCAATTTCCGTTTGGTCAGTATACATTTTTACAAATACATACCAATGATATTACAAATATAAATATAATTGATACATACTCAATTGATTCGATATAATCTAGGATTATGGTAATTTTATTGTAATGACGTAAGTCGCTAAAACATAGTATTATTAGGTATATTTTAAATCCAATTAATAGGTGATGTGTATACTAATTCTATTAAAGCTACTGTTACTTTTAATAGAAAAAAGGATGCAAGCCTCCATTGCTTAACACTCTATACGGTGTATCACAAAGCCATTACCAATGTCATATGCCTAGACTAATTGGTCCATGATACAGTGTCCCCACTCGATCATCGGCCACATCGGCCGCTGTCACTCAGTGACGTGTGACAGTTCTCGCAGCTGGCACGGTAATAAAGGTTGTGCATGTTAATCAAACGACTCGTAATGAATTTCGTTTTTGTTTTTTTATTTGTACAACGTTGTATTAATAAGGATATGGTTTTTATTATAAAAATAAATCTAAAATTATTGAATTATTTTACACCTATAAACAGAGTCATAAACATCCTTAATAATATAATAAATGCGTTTGTAAGTTTGTAGTGGTTTCACGGCTTAGCTACTCAATCGATGATCATTAAGTTAACAATACAAATTGAATTTGAGAAATAATTAAACTATTATTTTTGAAGATAAAATTTATTTAACCGAGTTAAACAAGAAAACAAAAAGCAAAACTCATGGGTTCGTATCACAAATGACCTCAACATGTTCGTGACGTATTGCGCTTGCACCAGATTAACGACCTGTTTATATTTAATATTGATATTTTGTATTGAACTTGCGAAGTTTATCATATGTTTGATTTAATTAACCATTTATTATTGATTCTTCAATGCAGCTTTTTAGTTATCATATACAGATTTAACCTAGTTTGGAATTAAACAGCTGTGTATCAAATTATTTCCTAATATTCATTGTGGTTTATAATGAAATAAGTATTCTAAATATCTAATGAGATATTACAGTATAAACACCAGATGAAAAATAATAAAAAAAATCAAACCAATCATAAAGAATGCCGACAGAAGAGATAAGCCAAAACTATTTATTAACTGTGATCTCTTTTGATTTTTCAAATGAATTATAATATCTATTATTTAAATTTCATATTTCGTATATTTATATTTGACATTAATCTGATTTTCACATCTATTAGTACTTCGGAGGAAAAGGGAAGAGGAGGAAAGTTGGACTTCCGACGCTCTTAATGACCGAACGAAACGTTACATTGTAATCACTGTTAATTCACGTCGGTTTTCTGTGAGAGGGTGCTGTGCTGAAACCAGTAATAGCTTCAGCATAGCTCTACCACCTTCAAAAAGTCATGTCCATATTAATCAAACGTTTTTAATTCATACGGTACGCATCGCTGGGACTAAAGTCATAATCGGTCGCACCTGTCGCGCCGGCTGCTGCGGACTCTACGTCACTGCCCGTCAACTCTATGGACACGGAAGCGATTAATATGAAAAAAAAAATAAAGCGTTTGGGAGTAATCAGAGTGAACCGTGTGGCGTTTTTCTTTGTAGCGAAAACTTCTTTACACGCATTCAAAAATGAACGAAGGTGAATCGTCACGCTTGGGTCGGTGACGCACTGAATCGTATATACTCTGTTTCAGTCGTCATCAACTAAGTTTAATGTAAAATTAGGAGTGCATTGTTGCAATAATAAATTTTTTATTGTTACGTATTAAAAAAAATAAAAGAATGCTATAGTTGTTTTGTAGATTATAACCACTGTAGTATTTTAAATATAGACATTGTGCACAAAAAGTTTATTTAATATTTTATTTGTAATTTATCACTTCTATTGTGTGTTCAAAGCGACATACCTACTTTCTTACTACAATACGACAAAGAGATCACATACTGATGATTAATAAAGTGCACTCCAAAAACAAAGATATATAGACATGTATATAGAAATGGATATATAACAATATCCTTTTTTGCTAATTTTTTTATACTACTTTTAAACTTAGTTTAGGTTTAGCTTAAAATTACTAATAACTAATACCACTGTATAAAAAAGAAATGTATTTAATTAAGAAATTATACATCGTAATCAAAGAATTAGGCAATAATATTTGTACACGATATGCCTATATAACAATTATTGTTGTACTATTGTTGATCGCAGTTGGGCATACAAATTTCTTTCGACGGAAATAGCATTTTAATTACTCACGAACGACAATATAATAAGCACCCTCATAATTATTAATTCGAATATATTCCATTAGAAAAACGTATAATTGTAAAAATTACTTTGTAGTGTATGAGTTTAAATCAATAAGATCATAACAAGAATATAAATCACATCTTATTTTACACATAATGTAATACATAATATAATGAACAGTATAAAACGCATCCTGATTTTTACGTCTGTTTGTATGACCATTTAACTATTGTAAACTACGGATTTGCATACGGTTCTCACTATCATTTGGAGAATTTCTTCCGTAAGCTTTACATATGTAATACTTAGTTATTATGTTTATTCACACTAGCGGATGCGATGGACGTTGTCCTGTCCTGAGAATAAAAAAAACCTTGAATCACTTTCTCTGCCGGTGAAAACCGCAACTGAACATCCGTTGAGCAGCTTTTGAGTTTATCGCGAACAGACAGACAGACAGTCAACATGGTAGAGGAAGTTTTATAATATGTAATCGTAAAGACCACTGAATACAAAACCTTTAGCGGCTCTTTATTACGGCATATGTTGTCAACCTTACATTACATACTTACATTATAAGATCTGTTGCGAACAGGCGGAAGTCACAAAAGTGGAACGAATCTCTTTAAGAAGTTTTTGCAGGGATCTTGGAATGCCATGTAGTGTTTTTTTTTATATTTTATCCATAATCTTGTGGTAATTGGCTCTATATTGTGTAATGTTGGTGGTGCTTTACGTAATATAGTTTGGTTATTGTGCACAAGTGAAGTGGATCGGAAATAATGCCACGAAGCATGGATTCTGATTTGCCACGAAAACTCCCAGGAAAGTTTTAAAAAGATATCCACCATCTTGTTAGTTCATTGAAATTATACCAAGAAACTTGTAATATCGTTACTCACTTGACAATGGCAGTAATAGTATACTAAATAGAAGACTGGTAGCCAAAAATAAAATGAAAAATACTTTGTTTAAATGAAAAAAAATCGTTATTTTTTTTTTTTGAATAAGGACCAAACATCTAAAAAGTAAAACTAAGAAAAATGACTTCGAAATATATACAATAGCTTTTACGAGATGAACTAATAATGACCGAATTTTCTTATTCGATGTATTTGATGTTCAAAGACACGCATATTGCAAAAAAGTTATTTGTGTAACACGACTTAAGATACTTCTTTACTTAGATGAACCGTAAAAGGCAAAGCGGCAAAAAATTGATCGCATAGTACATGCGTCTAATCGCTTGGATGCTTATGACGTCACATCGGTAAGTACATTGCACCCTCCCGATACCTCCTAATACAGGTACACAGCTGTTTACATATTTTTTATCTAACCAGGTATCAAAGGGACGTGTTCCGATACAATTAGGTGGCACACTCAAACGCCCCGCGTTTCCAATTTGCACGTAATCTGACGACGCGACGGTTACAGTGTATATGACCCTCAAAGCACCGTTCCATTGAACAGTACTTACGAGCGCCATCGGCTTTGACGCTTTATGTGCTTGCATCCTATTGAATCTATTACATCGAAATATATTGTGTCTATCAGTGTTACAATATATACTTTTAAATCATTATTAATATACTAGTTATTATCTGTATGTTTCAATAGGTGTATTGTTATATTGTAACTAGCTGTGCGCTACATAATATAAAAGAAAAGTGACTAATAGAATCATCGCAATGTATTAAGTCCATTTAATTATACACTGTTCTCTGTAAATCGCGCCATAATTATAAGTACCTGGGCGACCGAGCTTAGCTCGGTTCTTTAAAAAACCTTTTTAAATCAAAATAAACTTTTAGGTATGCCTTATAAAATTAACTTTTTTTTACAACAAAAATATATTAAGAAAATATATCTCTTCTGCTGTCACTCGGATTCGAACTGAGGCTACACGGATTTTTGAAGCAACTGATTTCCATCTCACGTATTTTTGTTTTGACAGCGCCGGCGAAATTTACCTTCATACCTATATTTTTTTATTGCCTGAAAACTCAGTTAAACAAAGTTTTCGATGAATAAAATCTAGCTAGATCGATTTATCGTTCCCGAAACTACCTACATACTAAGTTTCCGGAAATAGATGACGCGGTTTCCGAGATCCTGAATATATACAAATATAAAAATATACAAGAATTGCTCGTTTAAAGGTATTAGATTATAATAAAATTTGATAGAGTAAGTAGATTTTGATGAAAATAAAACTAAATGTCATTTGAGGATATAATATGCTTTATGATTTTCTTCGTGAGGTTTTATCGTGAACACAATACTTTACCAATGATGATCGTTCAAACAAACACATAGACATTTATAAAAATGATTAAAATGCATTTTATTATATATTCGTAGACACCGGTAACAATTATTTCATTGAAATGTAATAGTCCAAACATGTTAGATTTACATTCTAAGATATCATCACGCTAAGACCAATAGGAGCGGAGCACCAATGAAGAATGTTTAAAAATCGTGTTTTTTGTCCTCTTGAAAGCTTATTTGAAAATAATTGAGATCACATCGCAATCTCATCTAATGTGAAATTACGACGTGGTCTAAGATGGTATACACGCGAAACCTAGTCGAATCGTAAGTGCAGCTGCCGGAATACACCAACAGGTGCTTGATGACCTATTTTAAACTTGAGGGTGTTTGCCAGTCACGCGGACTTAAAAAAAGTCTACCATGATGGTATGATTTTATCGCGATGTTTTCGAAGGAATTGAACCTACGTCCATCGACAGTGTGTGTGAACAGTGAACATGCTATCAACTAAGTCATCATTTCCTCGATTTCAATTTCTTACATCCAATGCTGAGCTATGTTTACTATGTTATCGCTCTTGAATAGTTCAGCAAGTTTAAAGTTGATTGTAAAAAAATACATCCCAAACATGAAAATCGTGGTAAAAAAAACTCGAATACAAATACAGATAATCCGTTCACCAGTTCTTCGTATCGGCAGCAATCAGTAACGACATATTTATGCTTTTAAAATTTCACCACATTCTTAATTCTCAGAACGTTGCGTTGCTTTATTTCTTGCAATGAAACTCAATTTAACTGTCATATTATTTGCTGATCGATCGATTTCAAAATGCGATACGAATTAATGATAAAAATTCCGATAAACAACGTTACTGAATACGAATGATAATGTTTTAATTTTTATACACAGTGATGAAGTATATAGAACAATACGGAAAAGCACATACCTTATAGTAGTCAGACCTAATATAATAAAGAGGTAACAAAGAATGTATAGATCTCTATATTACGTATTTGAAAGTACAACTTTATTTCGCAGCTTCGTTTATGATTTCTGTAAGTTTTCACCAATAACTAATAAGTTACGTGAAGTAAATGTGCTTGCATTGTTACGTTTCTTCCGGACAGTGAGAACGCCGAAGTCCCCCTCTCCTCCTCTCTCCTCTCACAAGCTGTCAATCAGACCGAATGAGATGATATTTAATTAATTTTATATATTTTTTCATATAAATACCTACGACCTAAGCGATTTACATAACTATGTTTCTTACCCAATTCTTTTATCAAAACTTTGACAGTTCAAGATAGTATCTCCTTAAATTCGTCACTTGAACAATTTTTTTTTTATATTCCGCATAAATACTTATTTTTATCTTCTTCTAAAATATTCAGACAACAATTTTGACCTATATTTAATACTCAACATGATTCGAACATGTGTTTCATTGTACATAGCCTAATTCCATTTTCGTTAAAATAATTTCATAAGTAATCCAAATATTTTAATGTAAAAGATAAAAATGTTTATAGTCGATTATATCTGTGAATAAATACATGCCTTTGAAAGATATGCAATTCTATAGAATATTATTTTTTTTCTTGACTCTTTATATAATCTCTTTAAATATAAGCGGAATCTAATATACCTATAAAACTTTTTGAAACAATCCTTAAAATGACAGATCGAGTTTTTGGCGGGATTTTAGTCTGTCATGTAGTGGATTTTATATTTTATTCATAATCTTGTGTTATTTGACTATATCTTGTGTAAATTTGGAGGTGTTTTACGTAATATAGTTAGTTTATTATGCATAAGTGAAGTGAATGGAAAATAATAACACGGAGCATGAAATTCTGAGATGCCACAAAAACTCCCTGGAAGGTTCTAGCAAGGGATCCACCATCTTGTTAGAATATGGTTTCACACGATGCTTAATATTGGAATGATCACACGAAGTTTGTGATATTATTGACTACGTGACAATGGCAGTAATAATCGGAAAGATTGATTGCCAAAAATAAAGTTAAAAAAAAAAGAATGACAGATAACTATTAAAATCCATTGGACAAATTAGAAGAAATATATGTATAATAAGACAAATATTTCTCTTTTATTATATTTGCACTTAGATGATTGCACTTAATTAATTAAAAATACAATATTATTAAAATACAACACGAAAAAAACACAATTACAATTGTTACTACAGAGCATTGCAAGGACTGGTGGTACCTACTGTAAATACACTTACTATCCGGAAACACGACTGATTGATACACTAAGGCTGGTTTTTCGTTTTATATTTTGACTATATTTTTTTCTACCGCAGAGAAACTACAAATCATAACTTGGTATTATATAGTTTTCACATATACTTAACAACTCCAAACAACGGAGTTTTTGGCGGGATCTTGGAACGCCATGTAGTGGTCTTTATATTTTATCCATAATCTTGTGTTATTTGACTGTATATTATGTAAGGTTGGTGGTGCTTTACGTAATATAGTTTGGTAATTGTGCACAAGTGAAGTGGATCGGAAATAATACCACGGAGCATGGATTCTTATTTGCCACAAAAACTCCCAAGATGGCCACCGTCTTGTTAGTTCATTGAAGTTACATCAATAAACTTGTAATATCGTTGCTCACTTGACAATAGCAGTAATAGTCTAACTAAATAGAAGACTGGTGGCCAAAAATAAAATAGAAGAAGAAGAAGAACTCCAAACAACGTCACTGCTTCACCTAACAAATGCATTGTAGACTCAAAGTTGCATAAGCTCGGAAATCTTTATACGAGCTAGAATTATCACGTGAAAAACATAAGTATAACTCACTGGCTTAATAAATTTATTTAATATTATTATTTCATCCAATTATATGTCTTAATCGGATTCAAGAAGATATAAATTAGAATAGAATAAATAAAAGTATAATATTAATATAATATTTTTTTCCTTCCCAATATTTTAATCCCGGACTACATATGGGGAGTGAGCACATAAAGTAAGCTATTCACTGTCAGACGTGCGATAAGTTATCAGATTGTCCCATACGGGCTAATTGTGGGGTTGTGACTTGTGACGCTATGATTATACGATAGAATATAATTATTCAAGTGGTCAAGTTCAGTGCTACACTTTTCATATTTTATTTACTGTATGCCAGAAAAAATGTCACTCGCCTTCCGAAACCTATGATAAAATTACATTTTACAAAATTATATTTCTACACATTATACATTTATAAATAATATACATCAGAATTTATGACTATAAAAAACGGACGATAGACCATCGACAACGTGTTTCTTTACACGGATTGGTAAATTTCCTCACGATGCGTGCAGTATCAAGCAGTACTGCCTTCTGGGTCAGATGGTAAATGCGGTTATCCAGTGAGAGTTTCTTGTGATGTTTTTTGAAACTCTTGATCATGAGATCATGGGCCGAAACGGCCATTGGTAAAACGATTGCCGAGTACATAGCCCACATATCAACGATCTCGCGAGTCAGGTTAAGATATTTTATTTCTTTATCTTATTCGGCTTTCACAAGATTGTCGCCATGTGTTTAGTACATTTTAGGTGTGGTAAAACCTTGCAAGTTTCGACTACCGATTCATCTATTTCTGTGGCGAAGTTGGATTGCTCGTGCTGCCCTATTGCATTTTTCTATCCCTTTTAGCTATATCTAGCGTTTGATCACAGTATAATCTAATACCTATTAAGTGGCAAAAGATGATAGCTTGCTAATATCTAAAACACAGCTATAGGTCTTTAGCGACAGATTTTTAACATGAGAATGGTAGCTAGCCAGGTGGGCATTAGAAAAAAGGTTAACACCATGCTATGGTTTCATCAAGATGTTTTCCTTCACCGAATATTGTAGTATATTACAGAGATTCGAACTTATGTCGATTAATGTGATGTTTTACTACTATTGGATCATGCTCAGTAAAATATAATGGACTACGAGTCACTCCAAATCAATCCTTAAGTGTAGCATACTTTGGGACTAGAGACCAACTGAGGTCAGTTACGCGTAGTTATAGACTGCAGTAACCACTTAACATCGTGTAGGTCTATGCCTATGTAATAATTTTTTATATGAATAAAATAAGCTTCGAAAATACTGCTGATTAGCTAAAAACAATGTCTCATGATGTAAAGGCAACTAATATCATTCATTAATTAAGTGTGGTATGTATGTTTGTAATACATGCCCTTTATAAGGCACACCTGTCTCATTAAATGAGTGTGCTTATAGATTGTGTTCTCTAATTTCCCACATCCTGACACAACAATGGCGGCGAGGATGCTATTCGATCCCACGGATGCAAGCACGTTTTCGCGAGATCTGTAAGAACAGCAGAATAGGCGGTGAAGATCAGCAATGCACGCGCACTGTTATGGCGAAGCATTTGAAATCGAAGCGGTTTCATAAGTACACTCGTTTGATGAGATAGGCTTGCTTTATATAAGCATACATTACACACAGTGTGTTTAATATATCCATCGCATAAATATCGGTTGTTAGAATCCACGCGTCGATAGTAAACTTTATGTTCACACGGGCGTACGGATGATACGAGTATGTAATTTCGAGCCTCTTATTACGAATGGGAACGCACCTGAGACCGCAATTAAGTATCTTTGAGAACTGAATCATGTATCTATAGAAATACATAAAGCGATAAGGTCTTTGTGGCAGTGCGTTCGGACGCTGCATGCAAGGACGTGGGTACGAATTGTACAGTATACTTTAGAGTTTAACCTCGAGTTAAATGATTATAAGCTAATTCTCGGCTGATACAAGTGTTGGAATATAACTTGAAATTCTTAGCGACAAATTTTTTGCTCGTACGTCGTAGTCAGAATGTGTTATAATAACCATATCAAGAAGCTATACTGTCATCACTTTTTTTTCTTCAGCGAAAGCTGAGGCTTGTCTATGTGTGCTACCGACATGATTTGCTATATCCATGAAATGACTGCCTGACTAAACTAAAGGAACGTAGTGTTTTTTAATTATATGTATCATTTTGGTTCATTGAATAATCCGAACAGTTCAATGGATCGTTAGATCAATAGCGCAGTCAGTTCGAGAAAAAAAAATGTTAACGTAGCGAGGGTCACCATTCGGTTTAATTGTGGGTATTGCATATGCTATACAATATTCGTATTCTGAAGTCCATCCAAAACGGCATGATACGTAAAAGTGTTTTACTTAAAACAGAATAGCTCGTTGGTAAAAGTTAGTAAGCACTGACACAGTCAGAAAATTAGATCAGTCTGTCAAATAACACTGTGGTTTCACAAGTTAACACGAAAAAATAAAAACAGTTTATCTCCAAACATCTTCAACGCATATTTAAAATATCGCATAACTATACACATTTGGCAATACAATAGTAATTTTCGTCATTCGCACGGATCGCTTCTGGCGCAGGAGAGAGCAAATTGGATGCGAAATCAAATAAAAAACATTCGCAATCATCCCGCCGACAGGGGGAGCTCGTGTCGAATTATATTATGATGTATCTACGGATACGTTATCCAGGTAAATAGATATGTTTACACAAATTCTTATAGCGAAAATCTATTATTAGTATCCTAGAAGCTTTTGCTCACGGTTTCGCTTACTTTATTGTAAATGTTATCTATCTGTTTGGAAACGTACATTGTACATAAAATGTACACCATATCCTTTATTGTACGCTTCACTACGTGTATACAAAATTCCATGATGATTGATTAATAGGACTAGTTAGGATTAATATTAGGGACGAAAAAGTTAGTATAAAGTATTAAATATTTCTTACTCTTTCACGTAAGAATTATTGGACGGATTTTGATAAGTTTTACAATAATATTAGCGGACCTGAGCGACGTTGTCCTGCCTTGATAATAAAATAAATCCTAAAAGTCACCCACAGCGTTCGCTAACAACCGGGACTATTTGTGAATCTAAGCCATTTTTGAATTTACGTGAATACACACAAAAACTTTAATCAAAATCTGTCAGGTAGTTTAGTAGGAGTTCAGTCACATGCACACGGACTGAAAAAAAAAATATCTATAAGGATTTAAATCCAGAGAAAGTCACAAATATGTGTGAACTATTTTGTTGCAAACAAAATAATAAAAACCCTTTCAATTCTCCCGGTTTTTAACATATCTTAATGGAAGTCATAATCTCTAGTGCACATTTCCTGTAGCTCTTTAGAAATCACGGGGTAGGAAATAAGCGAGACTTGACGCACGATAGATATTGCGGAGTCACCGCAGCGTGTGCGCTCATCCAACCGTCACCGACTGATGACTTAAGGAAATGATCACGTAGGGAGGATCTATAACTCTATACTATATCTTATGCAATACCTAATATATTATCACATACTAGCTAGTATTCGCGTCTTTATGCTTATCTTTCATTTGTTTTGTAGTGATAGGTTTTCTTCTTAAAGCGCCTGGCTAGATACAATCGTCAAGTTAAAAATCTGTTGCTAAACACCAACCTGTTAATGTATTCATGTGACTGAACTTGAGATCCAATCCCAACTAGGTGTAGCATACAATAAAGCCTGTCTTGTTAGCTACAACTCTCAGATCTCTCCAATAAGACTGCAAGTATTTTTTTTATATTAAAGCAGGTAAACGAAGAGGTGGGTCACCTGATGTAAGTGATCACTACACAGAGGAGTCACAAGTGTGTTGCCAGCCTGTATATGGGGAGGAGGGAAGGGAATGGAAAGGGGAGGAGAAAAGGAAGTGGTCCTCGAGCGCTCTCACTGACCGAACGAAACGTAGCAATGCAATCACTGTTGCTTCACGTTGGTTTTCTGTGAGAGGTTAGTAATACCCCGGGTGAGCCGACCCGTTTATGCTGAAACCAGTACTAGCCTTAGCGTGGCTCTACCACCAACAAGTATAAGCATACATGACGTACAAATCTTACTTTTTATATTTGAAGCAATGGCTTAGTTGATAACGTATTCGGACACTGTGTCGATGGAGGCAGGTTTAAATCCAAGTACCTGAGCACAAAATTGCACTGAAGGGAACCATCGCTGTTAAACCATAACGCGTGGTGATAAGGATTCTCCTAAGTCCGCCTGGTTGGCTACCTTCTTCAAGTTGATCTACTGCCAAGTACCTACCAGTGTGTTCTTACAACTACACTTGCGAGCCAATCCCATTCAGATTTGGTGTTTTTACTACCTTAGACGTCGTATCTTAGACTACATCATCATTTAGACGCTAAAATCTACAAAGTACTAAAACCACATTGAGACACACGTACTGTAATTATTTTTCACTGTATACAAAGATATGTTTAGGAATTAATCGGCGGTGGGAGAGGTTTCGATTCGGAGCAGACATTGACACGTCCCTCTCAACCGGTACGAGTGGAAACCAAAACACGACGTTTGAGATCAAAGCTACAATGCGGCTAGGGTGAATTTGTCTAGGTGACTCCGTGTAACAACGATTTAGTTTCACTAGAATCGATATATTCGTATAGTACGTACATATCGGGGCAGAGACAGAAATGACGTTTATGTGAAAGTATGATATCATTCATAGTGACGTCATGATTATAATTTGATCGATCAATCCGCCAAGAGTAATCTAATGAAAACGTTAGCCAATACAGAAATGCAACATTGATTGTAGTTGCCAATTACTACAGACTACTTCAACAGTCTGCGCGAGAATGCCCTTTTTTTCGAACTGACTACGCTATTTACCTAGCAAGGTCTTAACAGCTTCACCGGACTACATGCCCAGTGTCTCTTTTTTTTTTTTTTTTTTCTCGAACTGACTACGCTATTGACCTAGCAAGGTCTTAACAGCTTCACCGGACTACTAAGGCGAGCGCTTAAGGCACTCAGCCGATTTTATAATGGTAACTAGCTCAAGGGTGCACGGCACACCTCGGCTTGGCTGTTACCCGTTGCATGCAAAAATCGCGACCTAACTTAGCTAATCTAGCTAACTATTCATATATGTTTGAGTTGTTGAAACGTATATGAGTACCAGCATATC
>JACEII010000041.1:3335637-3403727 GCA_014332785.1 Antheraea mylitta
GCGGGGTGACCCGCGTTACCGCAGAGCACACAACTGGGAGGGTCGGGGGTGCCAGGAGCGCGCTCGCACTCCTTCGTGAAACCCCAGTGTCTCTTCATTGGTTGCCTTTTAAGGCATTCAGTCAAAACTGACAGCCCGTAATGGTCAAGATGTATGAACAGCCGATACCTCCAACTACTGGTGTTTCAGAACGGGGTAAATAGTACCTCCCTCGATGTACATAATAGCAAAAGATTAATTACACGTAAATTAACAAGTTTAATACAAAAAGTACAAAAAATAACGGTCCACGATTTGAATGTTGAATTACTAATCCTATTTTTGTTTAGAAAAAGTCGTTACCAAATAAAATATAATCATCTTAACTTCAAATTACTAGTAAGTTCACAACTAGAATGATTCTCCATGATACGAGAATTACAACGCCATAATCAAACACGTACTATAAATTAAATTCAATTGAATTATTGATGTCCTAAATGAATCCGTTTGATTCTTTGTCATGATTTAAATTATATGTTAAGTACCAGACTATAATATTAACTTTATTATTTTCCTTTTCCTTTTTTTAATATTTTATAGGAGGGAAACGAAAAGGAGGATCACCCTAAGTGATCATCGCCGTCCATAGACACTTGCAACACCAGGGGAATCGCAAGTTCGTTGTCAGCCTATGTTTTAGGGAAATGGGGAAGGGAGAGAGAGAGAGGAGAAGAGCTGGGTCTCCGGCGATCTATTTGACCGAACAAAACGCAACAAATGCAAGCACTGTTACTTCACGTGGATGTTTCGGGTGGTACTACTCCGGCCGAGCCAACACATTCACGTTGAAACCAGTAATAGCTTTAGCGTGGCTCTACTAACTGTAAGCTTGTCTAATAAATATTACTTATCTCTCATTGTTTTCGACTGGATTAATTATTTTAATCCATTTTCTTAAAATAACGCAAAGTTCTTAATTTTTTTCTTACATTAAACATAATATTTTAAAATAGAAAATCTAATAAAACGCATTAAACACTCAATTTTACACTTAGTATGATTGTTATACAAACGGTATTACATGTCATATCTAGTACAGATTTAGCTGATGGCAATACACTAATAAGTGCGGTGTGCGCCATCGCATCCTTCATTACGACACAAAGAGGGTTCCGTGATGCAACTCACTTGCCGAGAATCGAACGAGAAGTCATCAAAATAATACATACGTATAAATGTTCTACGGCACTTAAGAAGAAATACCTTTTACCCACAATTTGAAGCAAAAAAAAAAAAAATGCATCATACAATCTGTATTTATTATATTGTTGTGATATGATATAAGAAATATCCTATATTTTAAAACAATACTTCTTATATATGTATATATAGTGCATTAAAAATTGCCAGAACTGGCCATTTAAATAACGCGAATATTTAAAAACTATTATATTTGAAAATGGAATTCTTTGGTTCTGAATTGCAATTTATGACTTGTTTTTACATTTTGATTTTCTTTTAAATAGTACTACATTACCATGGATTAAACTTGCAAAGGTTTTTTATTGATTTGGATGGTTTTATTAAGCTTTGCAAAATCGAAACTAATATTATAAAGAGGTAAAGTTTGTGACGTTTTAGGGGGTAATCTCAGGAACTACTGGTCTAATTAGAAAAATTCTTACAGTGTTATATTGCTCATTTATCGAGGAAGGTTACAGGTATATATCATCACGCTAGGACCAATAGAAGCGGAGCGTTAATGAAGAATGTTTCTAATTTTTTTTTTATTGTAGCACGGCAAAGTGACTGCACTATGCCTGATGATAAGCACAGTACAATCCAAAAATAATAGCGACCACCGATTGACATACTGGCCATCGCCGGTCGCCATTATCATGCCGGTCTGTAATAAGCTGGATATGCACAGGCTGATCCCGAAACGCGACCCGTAGAAGCGAATCACTATTACAGGCTTTTTCGCCATATACATGGTGGTTGCGACCCAGTCGGGCTGTAAAACCGTACCACCCCGCTTGCGCCATTGCCTCGTTCGTTATTCAGCAGGGTGCACCACGTGCAGGTGAGGTTGGCTTGGGTGTCTCAAGTCTTATGATGTTAATCGATACCCCTTACACCCCAAAATCGATTTTTTGTTTCTCTTAAGAGCTTTCACTGCGTGTTAGCGTCAGCCTAAAGTAACTATTCCAAGCGGATGAAGTGCGGGCAGAGGCTAGTGTTATATAAATCAACGTCAATATAAAAAAAACGTGGAAACAGACTAGATATGAATTATCAAGCATGCGCTGGTGTTAAATTTTGATAATACTCAAATACTAGATATATTTGTAGATAACCCACGTACTATGAACATAGTATTATAAAACACACTAGCTGTGCCCGCAATTTCGTCCGCATGGACCTTAATGTAAAAACAGTCTTTTATTTTACTGTGTTCTATATGATATTTATACATTATATAATATCCTGTTTTTGTACGAGATTGAATTACATTTGCTTGCCTACTCTTTTTTCGTTCTTATCTCGAATTCAAATTACAATAACTTTTGCTAAAGTGGAGCGATTTTAATGAAGCAATGACAAAATGTTAATCGAGTATATGTTTTATGATTTTCTTAGTATGAGGTTTCATTGTCAACGCAGTACTTTAGCCGTTATTCGTGTTCAAACAAGCAGACAGACAGACATTTCTAAAAATTATTGAGATGTATTTTATCACTCATTCCTTTATAGATTCCTGGAATTATTTTTAATAAAATCTAAAAAAATACATACATGTTTTATTTCAGTTGTTATTATATGTATAGATAAAAATAAATATAAACATTTTCAAAGTCCTTTTTACTGTAGTCGTAAGTATAATATATATTGTGAGATTATCGTATATTATATAAAGCAAACGCCCGGCCCGACAGTTAATATTCATGTCCAGCCATGAACGGTCTGTGGGAGTAAAGGAGGCATATCATTTCAGTAACAAACCTTAACATATGATTTGCAAACACGTCTCGTCGACGTGCAAACACTATACTGAATCCGTATCACTTATGACAGAACTAAGCATCGAGTTACCACTACCATGTGTTTGTTTGAGAAACGATTTTCAATCGAGATTAATAAACATCTTATGTAAAACCACAATAACTTGTCGACAACATTTTTATTAATTAAAATTATAATAAAATGTTTCAAATATTCTTCATATGCCATATAAAATATGACCAAAACTTGAATAAATAAGACATAACTTATATTGGTAGTGCCACCCTTTCACAAAAATCTGACGTGAAGTAACAATGCTTGCATTGTTGCGTTTCGTTTGGTCAGTGAGTGTGCCGGAGGTGGATACCATTCTTCACCTTCCCCTTCTTCTCTTCCCTCTACTCCCCCATCTCCCGCAATACAAGCTGGCAAGGCAGTTACCACTCCCCTGGTATTACAAGTGTCTATGGACGGTGGTGATCACTTAAAATCAGATGACCCACCTGTTCGTTTGCCTTCTATGATATAAAAAAAATAAACAAAGATAGTTGACGAGTTTGTAAACAGTTAATAGTGAAAATTTTAATTTATGTAAAATTTATATACTTAGAACTTCTTTTAAGCTTATGTACCTAATTCCCTTATGAGCTCTTAGAATTTAAGTATTATTTATTTAGCCAACAGCCTGTGGTATGCCACAATATGTGAAAAATAGGAATACAAAAAAGTACAAATTTATTAAGAATTTGCTGATACCTGCCATTTTGTCTACGTAATCTATATATATATGTTGCATTGTAAATTATATAAGTATTTTACGTAGAGAGAAAATAACATATACCAGACTAGTAAACAGACTGTCCATTTATTACATTTCTTTACTGTAATAAAACTCATCGCACAACGCATAGTGTTTATAAGAATCTAGTTTCTTAAAACGTCAGCATTAAAAATTGAATAAAGCTGTCATCTTACATTTATTTAATCAAGAAGCAAGAACAAATAATACAAACAAAATGATTGAAATTTAGCTTTTAGTTTGTTAATGTTGCATGCACAATGAACATATTTATTTTTTTTTTTTTTTCTCGAACTGACTACGCTATTGACCTAGCAAGGTCTTAACAGCTTCACCGGACTACTAAGGCGAGCGCTTAAGGCACTCAGCCGATTTTATAATGGTAACTAGCTCAAGGGTGCACGGCACACCTCGGCTTGGCTGTTACCCGTTGCATGCAAAACTCGCGACCTAACTTAGCTAATCTAGCTAGCTCTTCATATATGTTTGAGTTGTTGAAACGTATATGAGTACCAGCATATCCGCCTCAACAACTCCTCCATATATTTTTATCGGAAAATTAGGAGAGTTTTTCAGTTCGATAAGGGAAAAATCTTTCACAAAATAACCCTTCCACAAAGATGTGTAGCATGTAGGCGTGCACGTATGTGGAGGTGATCGTGTAGTGTTGTAGCAGTGATGTATGGATGTGTCATCGAATCGCGCAAGCAACGCACTCAAGGGCTCCCTACCGAGGGATCGAACCTAGGCTTGAGCCGCTGCCGTGGGAGTCCTAATCGGGTGTGCGGGAGCGAAGTTAACACCCACACCGCGGCGGCGCGATCTGTGGTTACGCGGGCGTGGGCGTGAGCACGCTTTATTACGTGGGACAGGCTGGTACTGATCGTTTGCTGACGTGATATCGTCGGGTGGGTCGATAAAAATATGTCGCGGACGTCTTTTATAACGCCCGGCGTTGGGCACGGGTTCGTAAGTCGTGGCGGATACCACTAACGGACTGGGATGAATCGCGGCTCGCTCGAAATAGCTAGTAGTGAGTGATTTAATATACGTCCAGATGGACGGCATCTCCAGGTCCCTGTGGAGATCCGCCTTCCGGACGAACCAAGGAGCACCTGTGATTTTACGCAGAGCCCGGGTCTGCAAAACTTGAAGCGAATCTAGCTTCCTCGCGTGGGCGAAAACCGGACAACTATACGTCATTACCGGACGAATACAGACTTTATATAATGTGAGCTTGTGTCTGAGGGACAGTTTGCTCTTCTGACAGAGTAAATAATGGAGGCGACCCAAGACCATAGCGGCTTTGTTTCGCACTCTTTTAATGTGAGAATCAAACGTTAAATGTCGATCTAAAGTGACGCCGAGATACTTGACCTCGGTGGTCCAAGGTATCTCGGAATCGTATAGCCTTATGGGCTTTAGCTTGTTCGCGCGATACCTAGGATCGAAGAGTATCGCGGTACTCTTATCGGGGTTAATACCTATGCGCCATCGAAGAAACCAATCACCGAGTGTGCTAACGGCTTTTTCGATGCGATCTCTAAGCCTACTCGGCTGCCAACCAGAGGCGTAGATGACTGTATCATCAGCATAACAACCTACCTCGACTCCCGGGAGCTTAGGTAGGTCACTGATGAACAGGTTGAAGAGGGTGGGCGCAAGAATTGAGCCTTGCGGCACACCTGAACGTATCGGACGGGGCGATGAGAGTTCGCCGTCTACTCTAAAACGGAAGGTTCTATCGGCTAGATAATCGCGGAAGATGTGAACTAACCTATCGGGTATGCCGGCTTGATTTAACTTGTATATGAGCCCTTCGTGCCAGACCTTATCGAAGGCCTTGGCGACGTCGAAAAATACTGCTATTGTACGTTTCGGATTAGTGTTTTTCACGGGCGGATCCGGCTCCGGATGCGGATCTTTATTGAAATTAGAAAGGATGTACTCCGTGAGGCGGAGTACTTGATCCGGACAAGAGTGTTTGGCGCGAAATCCAAACTGCTCGGGTGGAATTAGACTTTGCTCGTTAATCGTGACCTGGAGACGGTTCAGAAGGAGCCGCTCGTAAAGTTTACCTAAGGTATCTAATAAACTAATCGGACGATAGCTATCGGGAAGCGTAGCTTTCTTGCCGGGCTTGTGAATCCCTATCACTACGGCCCTCTTCCAGACGGCTGGAAAATGACCCTGGGACATGGCCGCATTGAAGATGCAGACCAATAGAGCTATGATGCGGTCAGGAAGGAGCTTCAGAACCTCGTTCCTGATCCCATCGGGACCTGGGGACTTCCTAGGTTTGAGACGCCTGATGGCGGCCGAGACTTCGTCAAACGTTATCGGGGTTAGGGTATCCGCCGGAGGAGACGCGAGTGCATGCTCTACAGCTGTTACGATGGACTCTATTATGGAAGGGTCAGTATTATTAGTGTTTGGCGAACACTGTTTTTCTAAACTCGCGGCGAGACATTCTGCTTTGTCAGTGTTATCGAACGCGGGAGGCAACCCGGGGCCTCTGTCGAGAGGGGGCATAGGGATGACCGTATCGGACTTGAACTTACGCGTGAGAGTCCAGAATGCCAGGTGAGAAGGCTGGAGATCCTCCAGAAACCTGTCCCACCTGTCACCCCGGATCTCAGAAATGCGAGACTTGACTGCTTTACGTAAAACACGTAAGCGTTCGCGGTTCTCAGCGGTCGGGTAAGCGTCGTGAGCACGAGTCGCGGCGTTCTTTTCCGTGATCAATGCTCTCACGTCATCAGGGAGTATAAAACGGCGTTCGTTCGCCGCTTGTACCTCTTTCGAGGTCTCCCTGACGGCGGTCTGGAGATAATCAACCAGGGAATCGATGGCCGAATCCGCGTCGGCTTTAGACACCAACACGTCCGGAATTCTATCTAAACTGTTGGGCGACGGACTATTTTCAAAGTATTCGCTAAGTTTCGCGTAATCGGCCACTCTGATCGGCGTCGGGCTAAAGTCTGAGTTATGTCCTAACTGTAATAGAACCGGGCGATGATCCGAGTCGAGTTCGTGTACGACTGATATGAGTCGCACAGGAAGCACGACATTTTTTAATAAAGCTATATCTAAAACTGACGGTCGACAGTTATCCTGATAATGCGTGGGTTCCGGAGGGGCTATGACGTCAAAAGCGAGCACCCTACCTAGTTTGTCGAGTATCCTCCCGTTACGAGAGGTACACGGACTGTTCCAGATAACATTCCCGCAATTGAGGTCCCCCGCTATAATGACCGAGTCACCTAAGTCGAGCAGTGCCTGCAAGTCGGATCTGAGTAGTTCTTTGCTCGGTGATAGATACGCGGAGACAAGAATAATATCAGAGTGGCCCGTCATACCGACGCGGCATACTGAAACTTCCATATGAGTAAGCGCGGGCGGATCTAAAGGCATGCAGTACAATGAACGCCTAAAATAGATTAAAGTGCCACCCCCGCGGGTGACACGGTCGTTTCTAACGATACAGTAGTTCGCGATTCTCGGGTTACGCATACTCGGTTTAAGCATCGTTTCCTGGATGAGGAAAACGTCAATCTGTCTGTCGCGTAAAAAGTCAGCTACTAGATCGCGCTGTGTCCGAAGGGATCTCGCGTTAAAAAACGAGATGCAAAGACCGCGTGGCTTAATTTTATTAATTCCCGGGAATTTTAAAACTAATATTTAGATGGTTGTGAACGGACGAGGCGCTGTACGGTGGCTCCGATAGCCGGAAAGCGCGCTAGAGCTTTAATGAGTTGTACCCCGCGGGGGTTCTCTTCTACCAGGGCGTAGAAGGCGAGCACCTCCTGCATGTCGTGCTCTATAAGTAGTTGCTCCATCCAATCAAACTTCTCCTCGAGAGAAGAAGATGAAGGAGCCTGGGTCGCCTTAGGTGGCGGCGCCAGAGGCCTTGAAGAGGCCTGAGGCTGAGGTCTGGGAGCCCAGGGGGCCATAGGGGCCCGCCCGGGTTGGGCCGCGCGCGGCACAGAGGGTGGCGAACGTGGTGTAGGTGCGGGCACTACCGGGGCGCGGGAAGCGCCCGGCAGGCCCGGGAAGGCCTCCACGGACATGAGAGGTGGAGGCGGACGGCGGGCGGCGGGTGCAGACGCCCTGGGCGCCTGCCTCGCCTGACGAGGGCGTTGTGTGCGCGGCGCGCGGGGACATCCGCGATAGTTCGCGGGGTGACCCGCGTTACCGCAGAGCACACAACTGGGAGGGTCGGGGGTGCCAGGAGCGCGCTCGCACTCCTTCGTGGCGTGGTCACCCAGGCACTTGACGCACCTGGGGCGAAGATGACAATTCTTCGCGGAGTGGCCATAACTCTGGCAGTTATGGCACTGCGAAGGAATGTGGGTCTTGCGTGGGGGCTCAACGGTGATCCCGTTGAGGCCACAGACGGACGTGAGGGAGAAAATGGCCTTGCCCTCCTGCGACCGGTCGAGGATGACTAGCACCATGTTGTACGGGGCGCGAGTGGTTGGACGGTACATACGGTGTACCTCATGGACTGGGAGATTTTTCTCCTTAAGGGAGAGGGTGACTTCCTCGACCGAGATTTCGGCCGGGACGCGGCGAAGCACGACACGCAGGAGGCGCTCCTCTTCTAACGCGTATGTAAAATACGCGAGTTTCATCTCTGTGAGAAAACGGATCAACGCGCGGTGATCGTCCGACGTCGGACATTTAACACGAATGCCCGCCGCCGTGCTAAGGGCATTCGTGTAATTAATACTGAGAGCTTTAAGTCTATTGGAAATGAAAGTCCACTGGGACTTGTCCTGTATCGTAACAGGAGGCGGCGGACGTGGTTTCCTAACTGCGGAACCCGGAGTGAGCGAGACGGAACTATTGATCGGCTTACGCGGTATTTCCGCGGTCGTCGGTACACGCGCGCCACCTATATTGGCGACTTTTTTTGGGCCTACGGAACCCGAATCCGTCGGGCTGGCCGGACGACGTCTATTGTGTGAGACGGTGGTAAACCCGTCCTTGTCTATCGGCGCTGAAGGCGCAGGGATCGCGGACTCGGTCGCGGTAGGCTCAACGGATGCCGTCACGTCTAGCTCCATCTCGGAGCCGGCCTCCGAACTGGAGCTAGGAATCGCGGCCTCAAGTAGGCCTTTGTCTCGCGCGTCTAGAGGAGACTGCGGTGAGAGGGACGCAAAAGAGTTCGCGGTCGGAATATTAGATGTGAAATGGCACTCGGCGGCCTGCGATATAACATTATTATAAATGGAGTTTACAATCTCCTTATTGATCTCGGCGTCGCTCGCGAGGAGATTTTGGCGAAAATAGTCTACTAGAGCTAGCGGATCCATCGCGGTGGATCGAGGAGAGGGAGGGGCCGCGAACAACCTCCCTGCCTTAAGGGCAGGGGGGCACGCCAAACGAAAAACTAGGGAACTATCTTGAGTCCGGTCCAAGAGAGTTGTTTAAAACAAAATGAAGGCACAAAACATGTAAATGAGTGAGCGAGACAAGGGAACATATACTACGTAAATAACACACTATAAAATAAATAAGTAGCAGTTAAGTAGATAAATAAATAAATAGTTACATATATAAAGATAGAATTGATGGATAAATAATAGAAAAATAAATAGTAATAAGAAGATAATAGATAAATAATTAACTGTATAGGCAAGTGGTTTAACAAATAAATAGATAGATAAAGGCGTAAATATATAAGTAAGGGAATGTCTCACTCACTCAGGTAGATGTTGGACACGTGCGGCGCAGCTTTGTCGAATTAATAGCAAACACAAAGCACAACGAAACACAAAAAACAACGGGTCGTCACTAATCTGCGAGTACCGAAGTCGAAAACAAAAAAAAAAAAAAAATAACGGTCACTTTAGAAGCTCCGTGCGTACGTCCGAAGCGTGCGGCTACACAAATCGGACTCGAACATATTTACTTTTTTAAACATATTTACATTTCGCTGTCTTGGAGAAAATTCAAGGGCTTGCAGCTAATTTTAATATCGATTATCTTTCAGCTTTTTTGCACAGAAAGAGAATTTTTAATATTATTCTATAGCATATTATACCAGTCAAAAGGTTTATAAAAAAAAAATTCAACGCGCATGAGCGTCGAAGATTTTTGTTCGAAATAAAACATTTTACGCTATACAAAAGTTTTGATAGTATATCCACCAATCTTGTGTATTATTGTACTTTATTCTTTTTAACGGACGTTATTAAAATATGATTTCTCGAACATCTTAAAAATAACTCATTCTTTAATT
Organism: Antheraea mylitta; assembly: GCA_014332785.1. Lineage (NCBI taxonomy): Eukaryota > Metazoa > Arthropoda > Insecta > Lepidoptera > Saturniidae > Antheraea > Antheraea mylitta. The sequence goes on from JACEII010000041.1 coordinate 3,345,669, forward strand.
CGAATGAAATAGAATCGTAAACATTTAGTAACGTTGCCACATCACGGGGTTATTCGCATGCCTGATGAGACTTCGTTGCATGTAAATATCATTTCGCATCTGTTTGAACCGTAAAGTTTTTTTTTTTAATTTTAACATCTTTGATTCAACGCATAGGTTTGTTAACTTATACAAACATGAAATTACGTTTCAACTCGATGTCAATTTGTTTATAATCTTAAATATTTTAGTACGTACTTATGTCAAAAATTTTGTTCAAATTTAAACAATTAATACATATCGCAAAGTCACATAGGCAGCTATAGGAAAGATCTCTTTCGTTTATGACACTATCTGCCACAGACAGCGCACACTCAGTATCCACATGACATTGGCGGAATTGTGTACTGCTTACACACGGCGCCATAAATTAAAGAAGAAGAAGAAGACCTTACGTATTTTGAAGATTTCTTTAGGTGTTGGAAAATGTATATAAAAGAAATAAATAATAAAAAGTAACTTTTTTTTATATCAAAGGAGACAAACGAATTGGTGGATCACGTGATGTTAAGTAAATACCACCGTCCATAGAGACTAGCGACACCAGGGAAGTCGCAAGTGCGTTGCCAGCCTGTATATGGGAGAGCGGGGAGACGAAGGAGAGTGAAAGGAGGAAAGAGGAAGGGAGGTGGGCTTCTGGCGCTCTCACTGAGCGAGCGAAACACAACAATGTAAGAACTGTTATGTCACATTGGTTTACTGTGAGAGGGTTGGTATTACTCCAGACGAGCGGACCCATTCATGCTGAAACGAGTAATAGCTTCAGCGTGGCTCTACCACCTACAAAACGTGAAATATATGCCATTATATTACTAACTAGCTGTGCTCGCGACTCCGTCTGCGTGGAACCTAATATAAAAAAACAGTGACAAATAAAATCATCTGAATATATTTACTTTTCTCTCGTACTTATCTGGAGCCGTCATTAAAATTACAATAACTTTTGAAAGTGAGGTTTTATTGTGAACCCAGTAGTTTAACAGCGATACATGTTCATACAAACAGGTAGACAAATAGACAGACATTTTTAAAAATGATTGAAATGTATTTTATTAGTATTTTCTATAAATTTGCAACATTTTTTTTTTTTCACAAAAATTGAAAAGTACTGGCACTTCAGATTTACGTTCTTATTATATGTATGGATTATAACGACGAATAAACGTTTGTGACCAAATTAATTTAATTTTCTCCGCCGTCTGTTACAATGTATTCAAAAGAAACGAATTAAGTGTTAGTTACGGAATAACCCTGAAATAATAACAGTGTTATATTTTGTTCGGAATATATATCAAATATGAAGTCTACGATATTGTTTTAGACGTCATTTCTAGTTTACAAGTTAAAGTCAATCTCTGTAGGGTTAGCGGACCGAAGCCGTATTCTGACACAAATATTATTCTAAATAAATACAATTATTTCATGTATATCTTACTAGCGACCCACCCCAACTTCGCAAGGGTTCCATGTAGATAATTAATAAAATACTGTTAAGGGCAGTTTTGATCTACATGACGTGTACAACGTATGAAGTGTATTTAATTGTATAAGGAATAATACTGTAACATATAAAATAGCTTGGTAAATAACAAATCTTTGTAAAAAGATTTTTTTTTTCTCGAACTGACTACGCTATTGACCTAGCAAGGTCTTAACAGCTTCACCGGACTACTATTTAAAAAGATAAAAGTGGTTATTGTGGGTTATGCTTTAGAGAACATATATACCATCGCGGCCTTTTTTATCGACCGTTTTAAGATGTATTTGTTTTATCTCGTAAGATTTAGCCAATGTTTGCGATTTCAGCGCACAAAAATATTTTTGTTGCGACATCACATTAGAAATCTTTGAATTATTCTCCTCTTATGTACTATAAATCTAAATCTTCGTCTTGAATCATTCTATCTATTGCTGAAAACTGTATTAAAGTCCGCTGGATAGTTTATAATGTCTGTCTAAGGGAATAGACAGCGGAAGCGACTTCTTTTTATACTACCTAAAGATGCTGTCTGATTAAAGGACTTTATTATGTATAAAATGATTGTATTGACATTTGTAAAATGATGGTATTGAGATAAACATTAAAATTAACAAGAATGTATTTCTTCAAATTTATTGTAACGGTGCTCTGAACTCGTCGTTTAAATATCAGTTATAAAAAGATGTAAACAATTGTTTATTTTTTGTTTTACGAGCCTATATTTATAAATTTCTATTCGTGGTACTTCGTCTTCCAGATGTCTGTTTAAATTCTAACACCCTTCAATCCATTGATTGTTCATAGAAACATTTAACATATAAGACAATAAAACCAAAACAAATGTTAATAAACAACAAAGAGTGATTTAGTTAAAGTTTGTTCTAAAACTTTTAAAAGTATGAAAACGATACTTTCAAATTAAAAAAAAAAACAACTCTAGGTTCAATAAACAACATTAAAGGGGCATTTTGTGTTTTGTGTTTCTCGAGATAATTAGGTCAAACATTAAGCACTTATTTTTTTATTGTATTAGAACGGGAATCGACTAATGCTTATCCTGTAAAAATATTGCTGGCGACTAACCAGTGGCGCTGTATAGATAGAAAAACCAAAATAATATTGAAATTTAAATAATTAATGAATTATTGTCTAATTTCGATTTTTGAACGGTGCTTACAGAGTGGTCACTGGTACACATAAACCTTTCGGATGATTACTTGAAATAACTGTGAAAACTGTATGGAAATTCGTTACATACTTTGGAAGAACTAAGCACACACACAGTCAAACTCTGATAGCATCTTAAGGTTTTAATATATATATTTTTTTTAAGTGAAAATTTCTTTAGACGCCTTTAGCGGTATTTTTTAGCATGAGATAAACTTCTAATTTTGCATCTCCGACATAATAGTAGGCGTGACCGACATTATTTGTTTGCGCGGCTTGAGTCAGACTAGGAACGCGACTATGTACATTTAATATTAATATTAATTTTTATTGAGATTGTAGAGCTTATCGTATGTTTGAAAGATTAATGAACTGTATAAATTATATATAAGTTCGGAGTGCTAGCAGTTGTGAAAACCAGACTAAAGATAATAATTTCAATTTATACATTATAAAACATAAATAATTCACTATAGAGTGAATTATTTATGTTTAATTTAAACCTTCAAAACAAAACACCGTTATTATATTGTATTGAGTTTCCACTTCTGTCGGAAGTCCTTATCATTACCTCGATTTTATTATTGAATAGGTAACTATTTTTAAAAACATAATACACAATAACGTTGGATTGATTGAACCAGAATAATCCCGTAAAGTTCGAACATAACAAATGATCGTTCCGCATCAATTTGTCTGGAAGTCGTTAAAATCGCGTTTCCTCTTATTAATTTCTGCTCCCCTCGCGGGTATTTCGGCACGCACCGTTTGCGTCCGGTTTGCACCGGTACGAGCCGGTTACCGGCGGATTGATGCTCCATCGGTGGTTGGAAAATGATAAAAAAATGCCCAGGATTCGTGACAATTCGTAATGTTAAAATGTTTAAGAATTTTCAGCCTTATAACTCGAATTTTAAGGTTCATCGCACTGTTTGAGGGGTTATCTTAAAATGACAAGTTTTAAAATGACATTTATTTAGTCTTCTCATTTATTCACGAGAATTTATACAACGAAAAATATTTAAATAGTGCTACTCATATTTTTTAAAAGTTTAAATAATATAATGCTTAAATAATTTTGAATTCAAAAAATTAGTCTAAAAAAACAACAAAATGTAACAAAGGGAAAAACACTAAAATCCGATACCTACTTATCACAGTGTAGTCACATTAATCCCAAAAAACATGTTAACAAAAAAAAAGAACAAAGAATCGTTTTTGGGAAAAATAATTCTCAACAATTTTATTACAAGGACGTATTGATGTGTGTAATTATTTTGCTATCGTATTTGAATCATATGATCATCCAGCAATGATGTTATAGTTCAGTAGAACAAAATCACCAACCTAAAAAACAGAAATTACTTTAAAATTCAAGTAATGATAGCTCAAAAAACGCGATTATACTCTAAGAAAGTCAAAATTGAATATAATATCCATGAACGTAGAAGCATATCATTCATCATTTTTCGCGTCGATTCAAAAACTATATTTCTTTTTAGATTGATACACTCGAAGCACCTTAAAATGTCGAATTCGAAAGTATTACGAGTTTTAGAATTAAACTCACCTTTACTATCTTTAAGAGTTGAATGGAATTATAAGGATCCTGAGAAATTAGTGATAATGAGAATAAATATGTTATCTTTGTGACAACTTCATTCGAAGTTGGGTTTTTTAATTTCAGCATATTTTGAAACAATTTTACAGGAAAATAGTAGACTTTTTTATGTAGGCGAACATCATCGCGCTTTTGTATAGCCGCTAAGGAATTATGAGAAATTATAAATGGGCTGTAGAGGTAAGGTAGCAAGGACAAAATTTCAATTCAAATATAAAAAAATAAAGGCTGATATACCGAGAGAAACGTATATATTTCCCATGGAAATATACACTTATTATTACGAAAACGTTATTGTAGACACTGATTAATTATTGAAAATGTAGTTAGGGATATATATCGTGGCAAATAGAAATGGTAAATTGGCAAATGGATTTTTAATTTGTAAGCACGAAATACATGTAGTGATCGAAGACGATAATTGTGACCACGGTATACATATACATAGGAGCATGCCTAAGTGTGAGCCAATGGAAGCTATAGCTATATATATCCGATTGGTTCGCGATGACCATTCATATTATGAAAGATCCTTTACAATGACTCACTTTTACGCTGTTGCTTTTCTAGATTAGTCACTCATTAGTCAGTCTATACATCGGAAGGAGAAGGAGTGCGCGCAGCGTACGCTGCACGCCACATATCTAATTACTGAAAGGCTTGCAGGTCACCTTGACAGTGGTAACTGCTTGAGGATTTTATACATTGGTACAGTGGTCGTCTTTGTATTTGGATTTTACTGTACTGACTAACAATTACACGGATACACAGACGATTACACGAATTGCACACGGATAAAAATATATTGATATACAGCTTGCTAATTTTTGTTCTAAAAACACGGTTCAAAAAGTTACTTAACGATATAATGTACATTTATCGAGTTTCGTCCGTGATCAAGACACGTTCGACTTTCGAATGGAAAATAGTAACGACATAGGATTTATTCCCCTAACAGGAACTTCCGAAACCATTTGAAATTCATTCTTCAACGTACCTATGTGTGATATAATAAAAATAGCGTCAGATATAAGGCACTGCGTTGTGATAAATTATGCACCCCTCGATTTAGAGATCGCTCGAGCAATGCATTAACGTGTCCCCTTTGATATTTTTAGGTAAACGCAAATCGGCGTTAAAAATGTATTATGATTTAATAGGTCATTGGAGAGTTGATGCGATTTAAAAGGTGTTCAGCCATGTCTACTACTTGTCTGCATTTTACCACACTATGACCTGACGTGTAATGATAATGTGGCCAAAGATTCTATGAGGCTAAGCATTAAAAGCTGAGATAATTACTTCTCTACAAATGTTCTATTTAAATATAACAGGAGACCTGTTAAATCCTAAAATCCTGAATAAATGAACTACTGTTTCTTATCAATGTTTTTTTGATAACTTGGTAAATAAATGCGTTTTATCTAAAGATGTTCAAATAAGAATCTGTTATAAAATATGGCTGTAGAGAAATATATATCTCCACTGTCAGTATTATGTTATATAAATCACTGGATAGCTTATTTCAAAGCCTGTCCCAACAATAAGGTCAAACTATGTATGTCTCGACACAGTTGGGTAATAGGGCCTCTTTATTATTTCTTTTTCGTTACCTTTAAGTATTTTGTGGGCATCCCATGCAGGCTGGTTGTCTCGAGAAGTGTAACAAGATTCTATAATATAGGCAAGTGATCACACACACATTGTATATATTATGAGACCCTATCGCAGACACTGGTTAAATAAAATTTATTTCATTATAAATACAATAATGTGCTCAGTGACTTAGCCAAAGCATAAACTAATTTATGACAATTCCTAAGATTGTTACCGAGAGAAACATCGTCGCGGCTGCTGCCTACTCCGCTCCCTAAATTGCCGGCCATTTGCTGATTCACTGGCGTAATAGAGTGTAAATTTATTTATCCGACTACTCTACCATCTCTCTTTATTCAGCGTTAATGTTCTTATTTATTTACTGTTAGCATTTAGAAAATGATAACAAAATTATAATATTCAATTGTTCAGTTGAATAAAAATTCTTATTTTTAAATTGCGACTCGACTAAAGAAGTGGAATATTTTGCAACCACGGTACGATGATATTTTCGTTTTATGGATTTTAACGTTTGGCCACAATCTCACGCGATCCTAAATGATGATATGACTGGAGACTGTAACACGCTATACCCAGAACAAAACAGTCGAATGCAGCTGGTGAAAAACGCCTATAGGTATGTGGCGATAGGTTATCAATTAAAAAAAATAACTGCACAGGCTTTATAATGACCCTTTCATCTTGTTATAGTCACATTACAATGGTTTTCTTTATAAAAAACTAACGTGTTTATCATCAAAGGTTTAGCTTTACTGTGAAGTTAAAAATTACTCTATTACAGACATCTTGTAAATGACTTAGAGAAATTAAGTAGTAGTCATATATTAGTATACAAGTTATATTTTATTTGCCTGATCTGTGCAATAACCTGATATGAAAATCTCATCCATAATATCATGGAGTTTCTATATCTTTATTCAACACTAGCTCTCAAGAGCAAAAAACACCCCGATTTTTAAACATTCCTCATTGTTGCTCCAATTGGTCTTAGCGTGATGATATATAGCCTATAACCATCCTAGATAAATGGGTTATATAACAATGAAAGAATTTTTCAAATCGGACCAGTAGTTCCTGAGATTACCCCCTACAACGTCACAATTCACAACGTCACAAATTCACAAACTCTACCTCTTTATAATATTAGTATAGATTTGCACAGAATTACGTTCAAGTACGCAGGTTATGTAAACAATTCTTCGTTACTCTTTTGGAACGTAAGTTTAAAGTGACGAATTATATATAATTAATTCACCACAAAAGACCCAATCGTGTATAATCTTCACAGAATTAGGGCACTATCAACTGTTATTAGCGAAAGTTATATCTTTTGACTTAAAACATTACCATGAGAACGTGTTGAATAAAAGTCGATACAATCTAGTCGATACATACATTCAATTTCTATTGTTCTCAAATCTGACCTATTTTACCTAATATGGATACTTATATATTTAAGAACGATACTGTTAATATGAAAAACAACAATATGTTTCATGATCTTTAAATATTAATTAAACCTACATCAAAGGTGGCATAGATAAATAATAGTTTTATTCGTTAAAAAAACATAATTCAGCTGATTACACAATAATTTGCATTTTATATAGCGATAAAATCAGTACACATACTTGTATAGCTTTGCTTAGTTACTTCCAGCGTTTAATAGTAAAACGCGACACAAGGGTAAATTGCTACTTTTACCTAGTATAAAATAATACAAACATTTTTGTATATCTAAGTTTTATTATCGATTGCGAATCGAATATGGATCGAGTTACGATCGACTTTCAACGATACCTTACTCTGAGTACTTCGAGCAAGTTTCGTGAATTCTGACAGATTATTCATAAAATCCCTTCGGTGTTTCCGCTAGGCGTACTCGCAAAAGCTTCTTGATGAGCTAATAGTCTGCATGCTTCAGACCGTGTGAATTGTTTTCGTTCGTTACGAAACGTTAACAGTACATGTTCTATTTCCGTTATTAAATTGTTTCATCCATTTTTATTAGTACTTTAAATTTGTTTTCATCTTTTTACATTGTACTCGACACGATACGGATGTATTTATCAAACAGCGAATAATCTGGGATTTTGTATGTTCAATATTAGATTTAAAGGATGCATACAATTTACACATGCAATTAAAATACAGAGTATGTTGTTTGTCCTGGCTAAGCTCAGAAATGTTTGGATTGATGTTCTTAAAAGTCATATTAAACTATCTGATTTCTGAGTTTTATTTAAGCTACATGTAATTACTATTTATTATTATCACAAGATAAATAATAAAATGTATCAAGTACACCTATATACTATAACTAGCTGTTACCCGCGGCTCCGCACGCGTTTTTTGAATGTATTAATTAAATTTAAAATTGTTATTATATGTGTAAATAACAATAATACTTTTTCAAAAATATTTGTAAGTATGACACGCACATCATCTACAGTAACAGGTAACATTTACATTATATATGTGAATACTAATAGTGTATCAAATGGGATGGGATTTATCATAAGCCACATAGCTGGAACTTTAAACTACTATCTATGTATCACCCTCAGTGCTCACTTACACTATATAAGAAAGTAATGAAAATATTAAGCTATACATTATCGAACAATATGTGTTCAATCTTTTATTATATAGATATAATATCGGGTATCGTCTGTTAAACGCGCTAGCTTAAAATAAAACAGCTAATTAGTTAGTTATTTGCCCGTAAAATTCCCGTTCAAATATTACTTGTACTCCGTTGAAGCTGTTAAGCTTGCTAGGTCAATAGCGTAGTCATTTCTAAGAAAACAAAACCGTTGATATAGGTCCAGCTGTTTCGGAGATTACCCGGAACAAATAAACAAACAGATATATCGACAGAATTAAAAAAAAAAATGTTGATATTTGTAGCACCGCAGATATATGTATTCATCAAAAAGTATTTATTTTAATATTATATACACACGCTTTATCCTTATAATACGTAATATATCACAAACTAAAAATTGGGTACAAAACTAACGTAGAATAAATTTTTTGAGGAGTTTTGATGGGATTTCAGTCTGTTATCTAGGGATTTTATATTTTATTCATAATTTTGTGTTATTTGACTCTATATTGTGTTAAATTGGCGGCGTTTTATGTAGTATGGTTTGTTTATTATGCTAAAAGAAATAAATGAAAAATAATACCACGGAGCATGTATTTTGGGATCTTGAAAATTAAGAAGATAAAAATTTACGAAATATGATATAGAAGATTTGGCGCTTATATATAGAGAATACATAAGAACTACCTATATTGACAATTTCAGAATTGGCAGTATGGATTAATTCCTTCGCCTGTATTGTGATGGACGAATATTATTACTACTAACCTTTTAGAATAGCAGCACAAAATAGACTTTAAAAATATTTGCGATAGCAACGTACTACTTATAATCAAAAATTGGAATTAAAAATAACTTAGAATAAACTTTTGAACAGGAACACAAAATAAACCCTAATAATATTTCCGATAGAATGTTATCATGTTACCATGGCAACGCATATAATACTGACACTGACACGCAGCGGATGCTCTAAAAATAGCCCGATTTTGAGACATTCTTCATTAGTGCTCCGCTCCTATTGGTTTTAACGTGATGATATGTAGCCTATAGCCATCCTCGATAAATGAGCTATCTAACACTGAAAGAAACTTTCAAATCGGACCGGTAGTTCTTGAGATTAGCGCGTTCAACCAAACAAACAAACAAACAAACTCATCACCTTTATAATATTACTAGCTGTTACCCGCGGCTCCGCACGCGTTTTTTGAATGTATTAAATAAATGTAAAATTGTTATTAGATGTGTAAATAACAATAATACTCTTTCAAAAATATTTGTAAGTATGACACGCACATCATCTACAGTAACAGGTAATATGTACATTATATATGTGAATACTAATAGTGTATCGAATGGGATGAGATTTATCATAAGCCACATACATAGCTGGAACTTTAAACTACTATCTATGTATCAGCCTCATTGCTCACTTACACTATATAAGAAAGTAATGAAAATATTAAGCTATACATTATCGAACAATATGTGTTCAATCTTTTATTGTATAGATATAATATCAGGTATCGTCTGCTGAACTCGCTAGCTTCGCTCGCTAAAACAGCTAATTACTTGGTTATTTGTCCGTAAAATTTCCGTTCAAATATTACTTGTAGTCCGTTGAAGCTGTTAAGACCTTGCTAGGTTAATAGCGCAATTATTTCTAAGAAAACAAAACCGTTCATATAGGTCCAGCTGTTTCGGAGATTACCCGGAACAAATAAACAAACAGGTATATCGACAGAATAAAAAAAAATGTTGATATTTGTAGCACCGCAGATATATGTATTCATCAAAAAGTATTTATTTGAATATTATATACACACGCTTTACTCTTATAATACGTAATACGCAATATATCACAAACGAAAAATTGGAAAAAAAACTAACGTAGAATAAACTTTTTGAGGAGTTTTTGACGGGATTTCAGTCAGTGTTATGTAGGGATTTTATATTTTATTCATAATTTTGTATTATTTTACTCTATATTGTGTTAAATTGGCGGCGTTTTATGTAATATGGTTTGTTTATTATGCATGAGTGAAATAAATGAAAACTAATGCCATGGAGCATGTATTCTGTAAGCTTGAAATTAAGAAGATAAAAATTTACGAAATATTATATAGAAGATTTGGCGCTTATATATAGAGAATACATAAGAACTACCTATACTGACAATTTCAGAATTGGCAGTATGGATTAATTTCTTCGCCTGTATTGTGATGGACGAATATTATTACTACTAACCTTTAAGAATATCAGCACAAAATAAACTTTACAAATGTTTCCGACACAAACGTACCACGTATAATTAAAAATTGAAAACAAAACTAACGTAGAACAAACTTTTTGAGTAGGAACACAAAATAAACCATGAAAATATTTCCGATAGAATGTTATCGCGTTACCATGGCAACGCATATAATAATACTGACATTAACACGCAGCGGAAGCTTAAAAAATAGCCCGTTTTTTTGACATTCTTAATTAGTGCTCAACTCCTGTTGGTTTTAACGTGATGATATGTAGCCTATAGCCATCCTCGATAAATGAGCTATCTAACACTAAAAGAAACTTTTAAATCGGATTCGTAGTTCTTGAGATCATAGCGTTCAACCAAACAAACAAACAAACAAACTCTTCAGCTTTATATATTAGTATAGATTATAGATATAAACTAAAGCTTAATAAAAAAGCTTTATAGATATAAACTAAAACGAAGTAGCAGGCAGCAGCTAAGTAATATTATATATATTATAAATATACTACAAAAATATATATATTTAAAATTAATCATATATATATCTACAAATAGTATCTATGCATAGTTTATTCATTTTATATTACATTTAGGAAATGTGTAGCAGATTTTTTTGTGTTTTGACCATGTGAATGCGATACTCGAATTTGTAATACCTAATGATATGTTATATAATTTATGTACATCTTAATATATACATTTCTTCTGTACGTCTGTTTGACGCTGAACTCCTCCTAAATGGCTGGACAGATTTTGATAAAATTTTGTGCACATGTTCCAGTAGATCCGTAAATGGTTAAGATTTACAATTAGACCCAATAGTTGGCGCTGCGGTCGGGTAATAGGTTTTTATTATGAGGGTGGGACAACGTCCGCAGGGGGATTCGCTCCGTCGTCACACGCGTACGAGGTCGTCCGAGAGTGCCACCTACTCCGACCTACGCGACGATGCGACTTTCCAGCGCTTCTTCGTCGGCTACGTCGGCAACGTCGAGCCGACGACCCAAAGGCCCTTCTCAGGGCCAAACTGAAACTGACGCTGCTTCTACGTCATCACGACGACCGACCTGCACGCCTACGGACCTCGCCGATGCTCGACCGACGACCCCCACAACTCTACATGGACTCCGCACACCCAGTGTGCCGTCGCGATCCACGCCCCGCGACCCTCGGGTGCGGCCGCCCGTCGACCCTCCTACTCCGCTCGGGGTGTACGAGGGTGATTTAAACAACCTCGCTCGGTTTATTGGGACCGATGACCTGTCGGAGGGGATGGTTCGATGGATGGCCTTGTACCTGAGGGTTCAAGAAGCGGAATTCGAAAACAAGAAGCCCTTGCCTGAAGACATCGTTGCCTTGCAGCTCGCAATCAGCGGGCGCATGCAACCCCCTGAGATCCCGAAACCGTGGCTCTCGTCGAGTCCCATTGGAAGAGCGCTACGTCGCAAGCACACCTCCCCGGACTCCGAGGGCCACAAGAAGCTGAAGCCCAACACGCCAGAAGTCCAAGAACAACAACCGACGCCTACACCGGCAGCGCCCCCGGCCACCCCGAGCGCGCCTGCACCCGCGCCGGTGCCGCGAAGGGTTGCTGCGAGCGAGCAGCCCTCCTACGCGGCGATTACAGCGCCACCTGCAACTATGCCCCCTCCGAAGAGAGCCCGCCTGCGGAACCCTAATTCGGCTATACCGTGCGACAGAGCCGCTGCTGCGGACAACAACCAATTAGAGACGCCCGAACCGACTAGACAAGGACCGCGATACCCGCCGATAGTCGTTGAGAAGATGGAGAACTGGGTTGTCCATTTCAAACAACTTGCGGCGACACTAGGACACCCACCGAACGCGCGTGCTTACGGACAAGGAGTCCGATTCATCCCTGCCAACGGCGATGAATACAGAGTCATCCAGGACTACCTGGATAAACAGGATGGGGTGCATTGGTTCTCATACACCCTTCCTGAGAAGAGATGCCTGAAGGTCGCGATCCGCGGCCTCCCAGTTAACACGGATCCGGCCGTGATAGTGGAAGCCCTCCACGTGAAGGGACACACGACGGAATACATCCGGCCGATCCAAGGACGCGGAGGTAGACCGGGGTGCATCTACCACGTGGTCCTCCAACGCACGCCTGGCCTTATACCGGCCATTTATGAGATCACCGAGCTCGCGAACTTAACGGAAGTCACTATTGAGGCCTGGCGAGGCAAACGCCGGCCGGCACAATGTCACTGGTGTCAACAGTTCCGGCATGCCTCGCAAAACTGCCATCGACCGATCGCCTGCGTGCGGTGCGGGGGGGTCCCACCCCGCGCGGCACTATGAACGCCCCAGGGAGGAACCAGCCACCTGCGTAAATTGCGGGGGCGCCCACCCCGAAAACAGTGTGACGCTGTGTCCCGTCTATAAACGGGAACTGAGAAACCGCCGTGCAGGAACCGTCGCCCGGACCGGTGATGGTCTAGGAGACGGCCGCGGGCAGCCTCATGGCCCCCGCGAACGAACCACCTCAACGAGGAGCAGCGGCGAAGAAGCCAAGGAAGAAGAAGTCCCCGCCTACGCAGAGTTTCGCGCAGGGCGGTGAGGCCACAGCAAAGCTCGCGGCCTTAATTAAAGTAGCCTCCAGCGAAGCCGGACTCACAGAAGCCGATGCAGAAAAGAGGAGCCTGGCGTTCCTGAGGAAGATGCTCACCTCCGGTGACTAGGAACGTCAGGCAGCAGCCCGGCCTGCAGGCCCGTCGAATCACCGGCCACTCAAATCTGGCGCGGACACCCGACCGCTTCGACCAGAAGCGGCTGTCGAGAGTGACGTGCCCCCGTGATTCTAGCTCAGAAGGAGCACAACAATGACTGACCCGTATTCACGGGCCGCGATTGAGACCACTGAAGGAGGCAATACGCCTCGAACAGTTCCCTCGCCCGCCCACTTAAGGGTAGGCAGAGACGGCCCCGACGGTCCGCAGGGACCGCTGGTAATAATATAATAAGAGATATATAAGTGATAATGGACAAATAATGAACCAATAAACCATTCGGTCATCACGTTGAACAATGAAGGTTCAAATCCCTGAATCGAACTTTCGGTGCCAAAACATCGTGATTATGTTTTTTTTTTTATTGTAGCACGACAAAGTGACTGCACTATACCTGATGGTAAGCATAGTATAATCCAAAAACAGTGGCGACCACCGAGAGACAGATCATCCATCGTCGGTCGTCATAATGACGAAAGTCGCCTGGTACTGGATATGCATAGGCTGATCCCGAAACGCGACGCGCAAAAGCGAGTCACTATGACGGGCTTTTTCGCCATGTACATGGTGGTTGCGACCCAGTCGGGCTGTAAAACCCTACCACCCCGCAAAATTTTGTATTTATTAGTATATTTTATTAGATTATGTATTAGTATGGTAGCTTCACTTTATCTAAGCTTGCCTTGCTAAATACCATCCTCAAGCTGATAATAAGCGCCAAGCACCCTAAAGATATCTTCCAACAGCTACACTTTAGTCTTCCTCTTAAATTCATGGTTTAACTATCTTAGGTCATATTACATCAAATGAGATTGTTGTCTAACGCAAAAACGTAAAAAAAAGTATAATTATATATATGCATATCATTTCCCTTATAAATAATAGTATTAAATTACTTTACTAACAAATATCTCAGTAATCTGAAGTCCTACAAATTAAAATTCTTACGGTAATTTTAATATCACAATAGGGGAAAATTAGCAAAAACAATCAGAATTACTTCCAAGTAAGCAGCGTGTAATTACACCCTTACTAATTTAGAATGAACCGGGTAATATTATTATCATAAGCGGATCGTCTGCTCCACGTATGGTGAGACGCCATCTGTATTTGGTCGTACTTCGGGCGTCTCACTAATTGTATAACAATGGAGTTAGCTTTTTGACTTAGTTAGAAATACTCTTGTGTTATAACAAAGTTCAAATATTCTTTAGCATTCCATAATAATAACATACTTTTCTCGGTGTATTTTTAAAAAGAAAAATATCCAGATTTTAATGAGTTTAAAAAAAGAAATTTCTTTGTAAGCTCTTTTTTCAACTTTTGATTTTGATTTTCAATTTGGGAAAGGCAGCTAGCCAGGCACTTTTAAGTAAAACCCTACCACCATGCTGTGGTTTCATCAAGATGTTTTTCTTCCCGGTGACTCGTCCAACTCGTTATAAGGATTCGAACCTACTTTCATAGGTACATTTTATAGCTAGTAGAGTCACGCTGAAGCTATTTCTGGCTTCAGCATGAATGGGTCGGCTCATCCAGAGTACTACCACCCGACCTACAGAAACACCCACGAGAAGTAACAGTACTTACATTGTTGTGTTTCGTTCGGTCAATGAGAGCGCCGGACGCCCACCTCTCCTCACCTTCCCTTTCTCCCCTTTCCTTACTCCCCCCTCTTCTCCTCCAATACAGGCTGGCAACGCACTTGCAACTTCCTTAGTGTTGGAAGTGTTTGTGGACGGTAGTGACCACTTAACATAAGGTAATTCACCTGTTCATTTGCCTTATTGTTATAAAAAAACGCCGAGTCCGAACATGCTATCAATTAAGGTATCATCGCTTACGAAAAAACAATTAAATATATACATGAATTGTCCCTTTAGGTTTGAGTGTTTATTTTTTTAGTAACATTTAACACGCTTTGTAATAAATCAATTTTCTGATTGTAATAAGCTTATTATATGATTTATTAGAAGCCATGTTATCTATTTGCTTTATCTTGTAAAAATAATTGCAGACAGACGAAGAAATCCTCAAGAAATGCATACAGTCGACACAATGTAACAATATACTCGTACATTTAATAGAAGACTGCTTGATATATATTATGGCGTCATTACACCCAACTAAGATGAGTTATGTCGATCGAAAAAACGAGATTACCGGACGATGATCGATCCTGTGCACTATCGAGAGTTACGATTTGTTATCGAGTGAAGATAGATAGTTACGATAATTTTTACACTATGGTAGTACCCTAAAAGCTATATTGAAGTATTAGAAGAGTTTTTTGGCGGGATTTTAGTCTGTCATGTAGTGGATTTTATATTTTATTCATAATCTTGTATTATTTGACTACATATTGTGTAAATTTGGTGGTGTTTTACGTAATATAGTTAGTTTATTATGCATAAGTGAAGTGAATGGAAAATAATAACACAGAGCATGAAATTCTGAGATGCCACAAAAACTCCCTGGAAGGTTCTAGCAAGGGATCCACCATCTTGTTAGAATATGGTTTCACACGATGCTTAATATTGGAATGATCACACGAATTTTGTGATATTATTGACTACGTAACAGTGGCAGTAATAATCGGAAAGATTGATTGCCAACAATAAAGTTAAAAAAAAAGTATTAGAAATTACCAAATCTCTCATGAATACCTAAATATAATGTGAAATCTTGTTTCTAATAGTAATGTTTGATCCACGTACCCTGTTCCACGTCGCCGCGTCGCTTATGTTCGCGTCTTAGCATCCTTAGATGTGCTAATTGCATACTCTCTTCATTAGCAATCCGAGAACTTTTTACGAATTATGCAAATTATAGAAATTGTAGAATTACACATAATGTTAGTGTAATTATAGTATAACTTCAATATATTTCAATTATGTTATAATCACCCTTTTTTCTCAAACTGACTACGCTATTGACCTAGCAAGGTCCTAACAGCTTCACCGGATTATAATTACCCTAACATTCTGGTCGTCAAGTTCTACAAATTTTTTTATTTGCATAATTCGTAAATAGATGTCGGACTGCTAATAAAGGGAGTATTATGCTATTAGATAAAGAGTATTCATTTCGGAATAAAACTCCTCTGAAATACAATTTATATTTGTGTAAAATAAAAAAGACCTATCTACATATCTATCTGACCTAGAAATCAAGGGACAACTTTTTTATAAAAAAGCGAATGACAGCAGATAAAAGACATAATAGTGAAAGTATAAATATTTGAAATCTTTTAAATTAATAAAGTTTTTTTTTATATCACATAGGAGGCAAACGGACAGGCGGCTCAGCTGATGTTAAGTGATCACCGCCGTCCATTGACACCAGCAACACCCGAGGAGTTGCAAGTACGTTGCCAGCCTGTGTTTAGTGGGATGGGGGAATGGGCGGGAAGTGGAAAGGAGAGGACAAGTGAGGGGAAGGGGGAGGTGGGTCTCCGGCACTCTCACTAACCGAATGAAATGCAACAATGCAACCATTGTTACTTCACGTCGGTTTTTGGAAGAGAGTGGTACTACCCCGAACGAGCCGACCCATTCATGCTGAAACCAAGTATTGCTTTAACGTGTCTCTACCACCTACAAAACAAACATTCTAAAGGTAAGTAAGATTACTGTTAAGTTTTAATATTAATGATTATATTTATATTTTATGATTCTAAAACGACCAAAGCATGCAACGTCCTATTCAATTCGGTCGTCAATTACGTAGTTAATCATAGTAAATACTATAATCTCTATTTGTTCGTATTATATTAACGTCACTGAGTAAACATTCAGAAGTATAGGTATTAGGTATTTCATAATCGCTATGCATCTATTACGTGTAACGATAGAAATTTCATTTCTTTTCGCTTAAATCTTAGTTCTAACTCAATATTATCAAATCATTTCTACATACGAAAACTTAAATGACAAGGTAATATGTATAATTTGATATTTTTTTTCTAAGACTACATAATATTCGCATCATTACAAAAAAATCCTACCAAGTTCCAATTACAATTATATTGTTTTAGCATAATCATAATAAGATTTTTTTACACTGGACGAATCACTCATACAATTCAATAAAAAAAAACTTATTTCTTTTCCTTTGCTTTATTCACAGACATTAAATCAATGTTATATAATTTTTCTCATCTGTGCTATACTTCGTAATATGATATAATCTATCTCGTTAAAAGGCGTGCCAAACAAATACGAGCAGGAAACATATTTTACTTCTATACATTATACGTCTCTAAATTCAAAAGGGTAATGGATTCTGGATAATAGTAATTTCTATGCCTATACGTAATGAAACAGTAAATTAATGTATAATCTGTACGTTACTTGGTGTTTGTGTTAACGCAGTAGGTGAGATAACTATGTTTGCTTTTCATCGTATGTAATTGCATATTTTGTTAAATTAAACAGTTATATGCAGTAATATAATAAAGGAATGTATAAGAATGCAAAAAAGCATTGTTTACTTTTTATTTTAATTCCTTTAATGTGTTTATTATTTGATTTTTTAATTTAATCCACAACTAGCTGTTGCTCGCGGCTTATAAGTAAGACACGCACTGCACTTACTAAATATATAACGTGTACGTTAGATATTATGTAATTTTTTTTTATATATAATAGCACGGCAAAGTGACTGCACTGTGCCTGATGGTAAGCACAGTGCAATCCAAAAACAACGGCGACTGCCGAGAGATACGTCATCCTTCGTCGGTCGTCGCTGTCATGCCGACAATGTGCCGAATGATGCTTATCATCAGGGACATATTTGAAACTTTAACCCACTATATAACCCCTTCAGTGCTCACTTACATATACATAAGGAAGTAATGAAAATTTCAAGCTATTCATTATTTGACAATATTTCTCAAAAATGTTATGATAAGTTTTTTTGTAATCCATTCAGTAAAAAGTTGTTATTTTGATATTGCATACAGATACTTCATTTTTATTATATGTATAGATAGATTAACACTTCAATTGTTGTCAATGTATTATTGTAAAGATAATGCTGTTGGATTGAAATCATATGGGAGTTTCTCCCAATTAACTGTCAACCGCGGAAGACAACCGATTTAGAAACTAGCGTAAGGGTGCCAAAGTTGTCGAACGTCGGCTTAAAATGTTGAAATGAAATGAAATGAATTAATTATTATAGTTAATGAATTAAATAAATGTATTTGGTTGATATAAATATCATCGCTAAGTAGTTAAAACAGGAAAAAATCAGTCCCCTAACAAGTCCTCGTGCCTACTATGAGAGATACTGTATCGCAGAAAATAAACGTGTACATTTGTTTTGATATTATTAATTTGTATCTATAAAGTGCAATATAATAAACACACATTACTTACTGTTAGTCCGGTGAAACTGTTAAGACCTTGCTAGGTCAATAGCGTAGTCATTTCGAAAAAAAAAAACATTACTTACTGCGTTGAGCGCTTCCATTTCGCATTGGTTCAATTTGTAAGACGAGTCGGCACAAATCAACCGTGGCGTTGACCTGCAAATAAAGGTTTTATTTAAAAACACAATTTGATAAAAAATCGAGTTAATTACACTGTCGTATAATGTTATTATCCAAGCTAATATAGTAGCCCACCCAGTGGCAATGCTACTGATTCTACGTAGCACCCTTTCCCACGAATGCGCCGACAACAGCATCAGCGGTTATCAAGAATAATAAAGACCACCGGGGTGGTTGCGACTTATCTTAACAAACGCGTTTAATGTTTTAAAATTGACACACAGCTATATTATTTATAATGTTTTTAATTTTATCCATTAATGGTTAAGGTTAACAACTTTTTTGAACTTACGAGGTCACAATTTTGAACCTTAAAAAATATGGATAAAAATATACATATATATGTAATGAAAATAATTATTTTTACATAGTATAAAATGAAGTCGCTTCCGTTATCTATTCTCTTAGATCTTTTAAACTTTTCGACAATAGATAGAGTGATTGCTATTGACCCAGCAAGGCCTTAACAGCTTCACCGGACTACTAAGGCGAGCGCTTAGGGCACTCAGCCGATTTTATATGACAACTAGCTCAAGGGTGCACGGTACACCTTAGCTTGGGCTATTGCCTGATACGTGCAATTCGCGACCTATCTGGGCTGACCTAGCTAACCATTCATACATATATGAGTTGTTGGAACATATA
This sequence comes from Antheraea mylitta, assembly GCA_014332785.1. Classification (NCBI taxonomy): domain Eukaryota; kingdom Metazoa; phylum Arthropoda; class Insecta; order Lepidoptera; family Saturniidae; genus Antheraea; species Antheraea mylitta. The sequence continues at coordinate 3,365,413 of JACEII010000041.1, forward strand.
TGTCTACCAAGCATACACGCCTCAACAACCCCTCCATATATTTATTATCGGAAAATTAAGAGTTTTTCAGTTCTATAAGAGAAAAAAAAGTAAACCCTTCCACTTTCATGTGTAAGCGTGTAGGCGTGCACGTGTGTGGGGGTGATCGTGTAGAATATATTTACCTGTGAAGGATAACCCACAGTAACTATTTTTATCTTTTTACAAAAAAAAAAATGTTATTAATCAAGCTATTTTGTACAATACATTATTATTCCCAAAGACATCCTGTTAGTATACACTAATCACAATATTATTAATCACTTCAGACTGCCTCATATTAGTGTATCTACATTGCACCCGTGCGAAACTGGGGCGAATCGCTAGTATAATATAATGATACATAAATTGCCGGTCTCAAGAAGTCATTGAAATTTATGCAAAAAATGCGAAATGCCCCTTTAAATACTTTGGCAACGGGAAGTCCATACACAACCTATTACTTTTCTATACTAATATTATAAAGAGGTAAAGTTTGTGAGTTCGTGAATTTATTAGTCTGTGACGTTGTAGGGGGTAATCTCCGGAACTACTGGCTCGTTCGCTTTGAAAAATTCTTCCAGTGTTTGATAGTTCATTTACTGAGGAAGACTACAGGTTATATATATAATCACCCAAAGACAAATAGGAGCGTGTGAGCGGAGGGAAGAATATTTCAAAATCGTTTTTTTCTTCCTGTCAGCTTCCACTGCGTTAGTCCAAAGTAACTATTCGAAGCGAACAAAGTCACGGGCAGAGGTTAGTAACTAATAACGTTTAATGCGAATATGTGGATTATGAATAGTAATAGTTCAAACTAATTCAACATATAGTGCAAAGGTCCCCTGTGAATAACTCCTTTAATTATTAACAGTCATAAATGTTGGTGAGTGAATTTATGAATGTGTTGCTATAGGCCGCGTATGGTGCGATTGTTAGCGGGAGAAATATTACATGTTTTTTTTTGCTTGCTTAAAACACATTTTTTATCTTTATGATTTTCCTCTTGAAATTTTGATACTTAATCATTTGAGTTATAACGGTCTAATAGTTTTCGCAAGTGTTGTTTAAAACTAGCAGCCGTCAACCACAATGTATTTGTTTATATCTTTACAAAGTATTATATTTGTATGGAACCCGAATATTTATTTTTCTAAAATAAAAGTTTCTCTGTATATCATCAGCACTCTGCCAGCGAAACTCCAGTCAAAATCGGTGAAACTGTTTTTAAAATAAGCCGGAGCAAACAGGCAGAGAAAAAAAAGAGTTGTTTGTTATAAGCAACGTAGATACTTGCATACATATACATTCGATAAAAAGCTGTTATTTTAACAACACAAACAGATATTTCAATGTTATTTCTTTGTATAGATAACCAGCAGCCAAGTTATATATCAAAAGTCTACTACTACTGTAAACACAATCATAATTTGATAATATAGTATGAAAGACCTTCTATTCAAAATACTACGACCATGATATCCCATACAACAATCATTCTCTTATTCTATCTTTATTATAAAATTATAAAAGCGTATTTAAACGTAGATTAAATCATTTCCTGAAAATTCGTCTACCTGTTAATAAAATTCTTATTAATATAGATTTAGTAGTTTAAGTTATTAATTCATAGAAATAATACTTATCTATACATTATTATATTTATTCGTGTTGTTTCTAGTTTACCAATAACAAAAATATAATACAATTATTTTCATAAACGCTAACTATCAGGCCATACCCTATAGCCCAGGTAAGACAAATACGCTCATTTCCTGCGGAGAGAACGCCCGAACGTCTCTGTGCCGACAAATTGTTTCTAGCAGCCTTATTCTGACTCCTTCCTGTCAATTATTATGACGTTAAGTTAATTTTGACAATGGAGCATTTTTTATGAAATACTAATTAGGCGTACAGTTCATCTGTCGGTATACCAACCTTAAAAGAATCTGCAGACAAGAGAGATTGGAACTCCTGAAGACCAGAGATGACTGTTTACTTATGTAGACCAAGTTGGAACATTTCACGTGTCAGTGTCGGTCCCTAACCACTCTCTTCCGATCAGAACCATGCTGATTTTTAACAGAAACAGATGTATAAAGTACAAAGATACCGTGCACCGTTAGAGCTTTCTTGATTTTATTTTCAAATTTTGCTACGCAACTGACTTAATACTACATAAAAAATAACTACAAGGTTTAAGGTATTATTTTCTAATTTTGTCTTTTACGCCGTTTTCAAATTTAATATAAATAACCATATTTATATTACAATATTTATAATGGATATATTTGTATGGGGTATTATTATTATTTTTATTATTGGTCAATTATTCATAATAAAATGAAGAAATATCCTCTCTGTTAACATCATATCGGTACAAAATGTAAGAGGCATGAAATTTAAATCTCAACATAATATTTAAAACATATATATTCCTATACTTGCACTTAATTTCTAAGATAGTATGACAGTAGTGGAAAAACTTAAAAATGATGATTTAACAATAGTCAGCTACAGGCCAAGAGGTCTAAAACAATGAACCGAATTTAAGTTCATTATGAACTTATAATACGAAAGAAGATATATTGTACCAAACCTATGCCAACGTTGTACAAATTTTTAATAGCTCCTATCAGAATAAGACAGCGGCGACCTCACGGCCTGAGCGGTTGAAAGTTTGCCGTTTCCTTTTATTTATTACGCTTATGCGGTAAGAAATTCAACTTTTTACCATATTTCACGTTGACGGATCGTTTCACAATCTGGTATACGATAGAATAATACAATTCAATGGTACGGAACTGTTCGTCTCGCACAAATTTATCGAATGGTATGGTCAGTTCCCTATTTTGTAGCCGACGTGTTACTATTATGTCGTTTTTATGGTAATCGTTCCATGGTAATGTGACCCCATTTCTTCTTATCATGAGCACACTGCATTGTAAAAAAAATCGGATCTGCCTTTCCGGAGTTTAGCGTGGACTAACAAATAACTCATCAATTTAATTTATTTCAATATAAATATCAAAACTCAAGCAAAAATTTATTTTAGATTTACCACTCTTATTCCATATATGTTACTTACAAAAATTTATAAAACACAAACTAAAACTCGATAGAAGTTTCGACATTCGAGGAAACCAAACAAACAAGTGCTCTATGTAAAAATTCATGTCCCAATATAGTTTGTTATTCCTTAGAACTTTTACGCAGTTCAAATATAATCCATATGGGTAAGGTATAGAGTTCAAAGTAAATCAATAATATATTAGTCAATACTATTATCATATTGGTGAAATACAGTAGCTACCTTTCAGGAGTTTGACAAAACCCAGCTACGAACATAAAAGAATCGGTTAGTTTTTAAATTGGCTTAAGTTGTGAATCTTTGAATAGAATGTATACTCCACAGACAATGGCAGACATCATATTACTTATATAAAAGAGAATATATACAAATCTATTTAATTTCTTACTTACTTAGTTATACTGGTGAGATTATTGCGATGGTATGCAATGGAGTCCATAAAAAACTTGAAATATATTTAGGTCTCTCTGCGTTCATGGTGATTAGGTATTTATATATCTTATTCTTGAAGTGAAACGTTGTTTAGGCGCGTTGAGGGCTATTTTTCGAGCTGGAGAAAATTTTATCGTTCGCGTAGTCCGGTGAAGCTGTTAAGACCTTGCTAGGTCAATAGCGTAGTCAGTTCGAGAAAAAAAAAACTTATCGTTCGCGTCAACCACATGTTAGTAAGCGTGACCGACAATATTACGCTTGCGTCAGACTAGCGAAGTGTAGAGCGGCCTGTTTAGATATAATATTTTAATTTTGTAATGAGACTATACAGCCTATATATTTGATTAACTAATAAACTCAAAAAAAATGTATGTAATTATTATCCCGAGTGCCAATAGATGTAAAAACCAGAGTAATGATAACAATTTAAAATTTACAAGCATAGTTGCGTGGCGGTGTCCGGAGGGTGGTAGCTACCAATTTAGTTTAAAAATCCTTATCGTTATACAAATATAATGAAAGTCTAGTCATTTTCGAAAATACCATTATAGTAGATGTTACTATTTATATCTTTACTCTGATAGTCACTATACTTTACTAGTAATTGTAAGACTATTTCCTTGTGGCTTTGTTTTCTTCTAGATTGTAATCCAATATCTGGATATATTGGAAAGATATTAAAATTTGACTTTTACAAATAAAGCTAAATACGCTTAAAGTTTATTATCGTCATATTCAGAATCGTTTATTAGTATTTTTCTTAACTAAAAAAAAATATTAGTAAAAGAAACACATGGAAGAATATACCCATAAATATTTACACACATATATAAATGATTATTTTATTTTTATGTTATAAATGATTTTAAGTTAGTATTTTTATATTTTCATTTATAAACCTCAACTTTTACATTTTGGATCCATTTTTAATAATGTGTTATTAACTTATCCTCATTTTAAAAACTGTTTATTGGCCACCTATATAGTGTGTCTATCTCGTGTCAGAGGATTTACTTGTTACTTTGTAATAAAACAAATAAGACTCCACCGGAGCAATTTTTTTACAAGATTTTTTTCGAACATAAATTTTAACCAAGACTCATAATACTATCCACAAAAATATCTTTACAAAATTTCACAAAATACTGTTATATAGATTTGTCAATAGTAATATTTAAAGATCCTGAGATATTGGGCCTTGTAGAATGGTAAATTTGTCAATAATGACCAACCGCTTCACAACTACTATGCAATATTTATAATACTCGCAATAACGGAATGCTTTGTCAACACAAAATTATATAAATTCAGTGAGATACAACATTTTATAATAAAACCAGACGCCCACACGGGATTTTCACGACTACAGCCTGAGGGAGTCTACACTATTAATATTCCTAGGGGCGTACATCGTCTAGGATCAACGTAATGAATTTTACCAATTACACCTTCATCTGGCAAGTTTAATGAACAAGTAAGCGCTCAAAAATAACACTTGCCAAGTCTATGGGTTAGGATATGTAACAAAAATTTTAAGTTTGTAGTAAAAATTGGATGAGTAATTTATAGATTTTTTAACGAATTTTTATTGACTGTTTGTATTGACTCAAAATTTGATGACAGTGCAAGAACATGTGGAACTAATATTGAAGAAGATACCAACAATTTTAAATACAAATTCTATGATAGGAATAAAAACATGACACTGGCGAATGTGTACATTTCGCAACTGGTCAATAAAAAATGTTTTCTAGTTTTGGGTAATTGGATTGTCCTAATGATGTAGTTTCTTGAGAATACAGATTTTAATAATAATATAGTTATAAAATATATCCCCTAATATAAATAAACTAAAGAGAGAAAGAATATTTATTATCAGATTTATATATATTGTCGTAGATACTCCTGCAGTCATTACAAATTCAAGTTTACTCTCACAATATAATGTAGCGATTTCTTTAACATCACTCAGTATAAACACTTATAATAATATTAAAAAATACAACAAACAATGAAAGCCCGAACCAACTACAAACCATATTATTAGATCTCTATGAAATACCTTTTTATATGTCAAAGTTTGATATTTCCATACAGCTCAATGTAAAGACAATGCAAGCGCAAAACGTCAAACCGAAACAATAAAGAAGAACATCATGCTTTGTTACCAAACTGTACCAAATAATATTGTTAATATTGGAAATCCATTTGAGATACTAAAGCGCATCATACAGAGTTCAAAATTGTTTGTATTTTCATAGTCAATCACGATTATACGCAGCTGAGATGTGTATATTTATAAACCCGATATTATTACAGTCGTGTATAGTGTAGGGTGACTATGAGCATATTTTTAAAGACAAATAGATTAGTATATTTTTTCTTCGAGAAATAACCTTCCAAAACTCTCTGATTTTGGTAAATTTATTAATGAATACATTAACTATTGTACAGTAAATGTGACATGTTATACAAACTATACGCTTTGAGCTACTGAATATATTATTTAAGCAAACTTCGACAATACTTTTAAGTTATATCAAACAGTTACTGAGAAATGGTCCTACTTTGAAACTTATTAAAAGATCTATAGAGTTTCAAAATTCAATTTTTTTTTCAACCATGGATGAGTCTAAGCACTTATTTATTCCTAATACTTCACGACACTTACGTCTACTAACTACCGTATAAATATATTGAAAAAAAAAAATGAAACTAAAACATTAATGAACCGTGTTCGAATTTTAACAGTTAGATGAGCCCTAGGAAAACTACGTTTCTAATGTTTTAACGGTGTTTCAAGGCCTAGTAACAAAATTTTACTCATATCGTTTCAACTACCAGTAATGTAGTTAACGATAAACATATTTAACGGCAAAATTACTCAAGAATAACGCTATTTTTGTTTTAAGAATACTTTCAATGACGAAAGCTGATTTTTACTGGTATTTCAAGACCTGAATAGTTGTTGAACTGAAATATAGGTGGAGGTTGGAGTTCAATTGTTTGTTCTGAATATTCAATGAAAAACATGAATATTTTACAATAACATACCCACTGATTTCCTGCAATTATAATTACGCATTCCTTCATTGGCCCGAAATTTCCATTGGATCAATGAAATTTGCGATTAGCTATTGGCTCTCGAAAATATCTATTTATAGGTTTTGAACAGTGTATTCGCACGCGATATCATGGCAAAAGGGATAGAAATACAAATATGCAAATGAAGCATTGGTACGCTCCGACAGATGTTTTGCGACAAATGCTAAAAAAATTAAGTCGTCACGGGACGCCTTGTAGGTGTGAAACATCAAAATTGTTTTGTATGAGTTATATGCATAAAAGAAGAGATTACGACATAAATCAGTTATGGCATAATGAAAAGATAAAGCTAAAAAATTGCAAATTAGTTCCAGATAATGATGACTGTTTATTTATTTTATTACATATGTATTCATTTTTATTAAATACAAAAATGTAACTAGGCGCAGGCTAGGTGTTTGGCGACATTTATGAAAGAGCGCTAGGTCGTCAGCGCGTTTTTTTTTTATTCAATTGGCAACAGGCGCTCGTATTTTGGAAAAAGGCAAGGACCGTGCCTAGAAATTCAAAAATGATGGTCTCCGTAACAAGTTTCAATACTGTGATTGTTTCACTATGTCGACAAAACTTTACATGTCACGGCATGTCGAACTAATGGCTTCTTACGAAACACTTCTCACGTCGAATATTGTAGGGCACATTTACAATATTATTGTTATCGTAACATACTTTTATGCATTTACTCATTGAATAAAAATCTTTGAATCAATTCTCGGTTACAGAAAAACTAATTGTAGACTTTGAGTTTCAACATTATGATATTTCGTATATATAATCTACATCTTCATACATGTGAGTTGCATCTATTTGAACAAGTTCTTACAATTCAGCGAATCTAAATGAAATACATATTCAAAATTTCCTCAGTCAACTCATGAAATACATCAAAATATTACAATTATTTTAGAGCACCACTCCCTAATATTCCAACTAATTGACGCATCGACGCGTTACTCTAAATAAACAAACATAAATTATCAGTTGCAGACGACAAAAATAACAGTTTCAGCGAAGCATCTGTCAAAACAAGCCACAATTACAAACCGCCCTTACTATGGGCCTTAAGTAGCTTATTCCGTTGCAAACACAGATAATAAATGGCGGGACGCGGTGTTTGTTTTTATGAAATATTGCTAAAGGTAGTTTTACACTGTCGAGTGACGTACTGCCGACAGTGAAAAAGACGAATCACATCCTTAGTCTACTTAAATATTATTGATAATTAAAAAAATTGTGCGCGTTATCTTTAGCGTTCTTAATGCAAATTTTATGTTAATTTAATGATATGATTTGTTCTCAACACATTTCAGTCCTTCAAACTTTACAAGCTAAAAGCTAGTACAAATTCCGCTGTAAATTCTTATGCGATACCATAATACCAAGAAAGCAATTAAAGTTCTGAACGGTTCTGAACGTATGTACTACAATTTGTTTGTAAAAGTGTTTTTGACGCAGATTTTTAAACATTACCTGATCTATATGTCGCCTATCGAGTCTGTTTGTCTATCTGTTCGCGATAAACTCAAAAACTACTGAATGGATTTCAATGCTATTTCCACCGGTGTATGAAGTGATTCATGAGGATGGTTTTGGTTTTTTTTTAAGTCATATAGGAGGCAAACCAACAGCCGGGTCACCTGATGTAACCGATCACCGTCGTCCATAGACACTAGCAACACCAGAGGAGTCGCAATTGCGTTGCCTGTGTTTTGGAGGTGGGGAAAATGGGCAATGGGGAGAGGAGAGGAAAGGCGGAGATAAGAGAGACGGGGAGAGTATAGCAAATGGGCCTCCGGCGTTCTCACTGACCGACCGAAACGCAACAGTGCAAGCACTGTTACTTCACGTTGGTTATCAGTGACGGGGTGACATTACCCCGGACGAGCCGACCCATTCCTGCTATAACCTATAATGACTTCAGCGTGGCTCTACCACCTTTATATAATTTGTCAAAATTTTATAATCAGGCCGGGGTAACCTCTACCGGGCCGGCTAGGGTACTATAATGAATTTTTTTGAAGGACCTATTTGTATACAGTATTTAATTTCTTGAGTATTCTTTAATTTTGATGGTGAATTTATTTAATTATGTTGAGATTCATGATCGACCGTTAAGAGATCCACTCTCCTGGCTTTTTCCACTCTCCTTTGAAGGTATGAGGATAATCACCACGACATATTGGCAATTTCAAGCTTCGAGAAGGTAGTCCGGTGAAGCTGTTAAGACCTAGATGGGTCAACAGCGTAGGCAGATCAAAAAAAAGCTCCGAGAAGTACACAGTTGTGTGTTTTTTCACACTCAGTGGCAGTACAAGAACATTTCTCAGGTTCAAGGTTTCACATGATGTTTTCCTTTATCGTCAGTCGATAATGTGAACTTTGCGCAGAGGCAATATCGTAACTAATGAGGTTTATCCGAGGTGCGATTATTGCTAGTTGAAAACTTTACCAATACCCCGCCTTGTGGACGTGAAATACCGTCCGTTATGGCAATTTTTGTCCGGCTGTAATGGCCTCATTAGCCAATATAAAATCGGCTGAGTGCCTTAAGCGCTCGCCTTAGTAGTCCTGTAAAGCTGTTAAGACCTTGCTGGGTCAGTAGCGTAGTCAAATCGAGAAAAAAAAACGATAATATTATCAATTACAATTAGTAAACATACACGAGTTCCAAAAAAATCCGATATTCCACCGGTCAAACCGTTCGACTACAATGGCATAATACTCATAACAGACAGTATGGAAATTACCTATAAACGCTCGTACCGGCACACACACAGAAACTTGAGGATCGACGAGACCCCTAAGTGGTTTTCGCGGTGCTGTTCATAGAATTCCTTTCAAAACCTTTCGTCGATGCGCATGTTTGCGTGAGTGTGACGTTTTCGAGCGTTTGTTCGTAGTTTCTGTACTGTCTCTCATATTTATACTGTGACAATGGCTCATTGAGATTAGTGATTTATACGACGCGGTAATTTATTTATTTCATCACGAAAATTTGTGGTGTTATCGATTTTTAAAGTAAAATCTACTCCTAAAGATTTATCTACGGTATTACTCTAGAAATTAGTTAATATTTAATAGGTAGGGTATCATAATATGTTCTGTTTGTGAATGTAAGAAAAAATACACTTACTTAAAACCTGGTCAGTAAAAATAAACTTTTAAAAATAAGAATAATGTAAATCAGGTAAGTGTTTTTTGTATCATACCTACAAGTAGTCCGGTGAAGCTGTTAAGACCTTGCTAGGCAATAGAGTAGTCAGTTCGAAAAAAAATTATAACTACACTAACACCGACGCGACAAAATGCACACATGCGTATGCCAAAATAAGAGATTAAATATAGTTTTTCAGTTTTTGACGGGATCTCAGATCTTGTGTAGTTGGCTTTATATTTTGTGATATTAGAGGCATTTTACGTAATATTATCTGGTTAGAACATATATCTTGTTAGACACTTGTAATATACTATTAGTCTATAATGTATCTAGAAGACTGCTTTCCAAAAAAAAATCAATTTCGTTAGAAAACTTATTAAACAAACTTTTTGACTTCCACAATAATAATCATAGTTCGAATACCGAGTAAATAAATAAATACTTTTTTTGTCAACCTCAATGTATTCAAGCTAAAAGTATAATATGTCACAGAAACACGGTGTGCTTAGTTGGAAAACGCACCGTTTGTATCGGTTTCACACGAGCCGTGACCTTGTGGGGGTGCGTGTTTATTTTTGTACGGATTCCGTGATGATAGCGATCGGCTTTCAAAGGGCAACGTTGCTGAATTCGGATACATTTTCGTATATAGTGGCTGTTCTATTAACGTCTAATCAATAATTTGACGATACTATAACAAAAAAGTCGACCTAGTTATGAGGACTGTCGACAGAAATGATAACGAAGATATAACTGTGTTGTCTTTTGAACCTTTAAATTAATTATAGTCGAGCTATCTAAATTTCATAATTTGTATATTGCAATGATTAACATAAGTCCGGTTTTCAAATCTATTGACACTAATAAGTAGGTGGTAGAGGCACGCTGAAGCTATTCCTGGTTTCAGCATGAATAGATCGGTTCGCCTGGGATAGTATCACTCTCTCACAGTAAATCGATGTGAAGTAACGGTGCTTGCATAATTGCGTTTCGTTCGGTCAGTGAGAGTGCCGGAAGACCATCTCCCATCTCCTCCCTCCCCTCTCCCTTATACCCTACTCTCCAACACAAGCTGGCAACGCACTTGCGACTCCCCTGGTGTTGCAAGTGTCTATGGACGGTGGTGATCACTTATCATTTGCTTGATATGACATCAAAATAAATTATATACATTTTATGAATTAATCACACATAGGCTACAGAATATCAATACAAAATATTAATATTACATAAAGACAGGGCCCTAGTAGTGCTATGCGTCGCTATTTTGACGGAAGCCACGCAAGCATAATACGGCCGGTCACGCTTACTAGCATGTCACGACGGGAAATTACAAATTTATCTCCTGCTAAAAAGTACCGTTCAACGTGTCTAAAGAAGTTTCGAAAAGAAAAATATTTTGTTCTGATCTTACTTATAAATGAAAAAAAAAATATGCTGATAAATGAAAGTGGTATTTTAATAGATAAAAATAGTACAACAATACACAAAATATCAATCAACCATAATAAAATTACGTACCTACTATTTGTAATCTCGAAAATATTTTTAAAGTTCCATAGATTCCATGCTACTTCCGTAGTAATAATGATCTACGTCGGCTTTTTCACCACCAAATCATAAACCTATATTTGAGAATATGTAACAACAATTTTAATTGATATGATATTTAATCCATTAAAAAGTCCTTTCAATATTTTCAATTAATTTGGGAATGTTATTTTAGAATGTCAATTAAGTTTTAAAATATTTCCATGTAATGTTCTTAATTTTATTTTATACGATTTATTTTACAATATTATTATTATACAATACTCCATTTTGTAGTATTAATTTATTAACGTCATACTAACTAAAAAACAATTTGAAAAATTAGGGATTTTTTAAATAATTTCAGTACAGCGCCATCTATTGAATTGGATGGAAACACTATGGAATTGTACAACAGTTGTGTGAAACGAAGAAATATAATATGTCAATTTACTGTTAGATGGCAGCACTACATTTATGATTAACGAAAGAGTTTCAAAATTTTATCTCCTTATTTTAGATTGTCCTTAGGCAAGTCAAGGTCACCTCTTTATTAATTAAACATTTGAAAGTTTTTTTTTTCGAGATGAAAACAAGCTCTACAACCTCGAGAGGTCTTTACAGCTTCACCGAACTATTCAGGCGAGCGCAGAAGACACTCAGCCGATTAGGGATGTTCGGGCGACTAACTCAATGGTGCACGGCACACCTCAGCTTGGGCTATCGCCTGATTTGTGCTAAAATCGCAACCTGTCTGAGCTAACCTAAGCTAAGCCATCTAGATATACGTATATGAGTTATTGAAACATGCATGTGTACCAGTCATGCGTGCCTCAACAACTCCTATATGTATTTTGTGTCGGAAAAACTCCTCTAAACTCTGAAAAAGAACTAACATCGTGTAAGCGTGTATAGGCGTGCACGTGTGTATAGGTGATATGTGTAATGTTGTAGCAGTGCTATAAGATTTTGTGTCACTGTATCGCTTGAGCAGCGTACTCAAGGGCTCCACGGCGAGGAAACGGACACATAGGAAATAGTACGAAGGTTCTCGTCTTTATTTTGTTTTATGTATATTTTTGCATAAATTATAATACATTGTGTCTCAATTTGTACGTTATATAGCGTATAAGTTTTTGTAATGGTTTTCAAATCTTCTAATCCATCGATAAACCTTCTCCAAAACTAGTTCATCCAAAGGTTCATCATATTAGTTTTTTTTCTACGATTTTTGGTTTTTAGCAACCAATTCTCTAAGATAAGATAATTTTCTGTCATTGTCGAGTATATAATATTAATAAAAGTTTCTTGTGATCATTTGAACTAACAAGATAGTAGTCGTCTTGTGAGAACGTTCCAGGGAGTTTTTGTGTCAAATCAGAATCCATGTGGTATTATAACCCATGCATTTCACTAGTGGACAACGAACAAACTATATTACGTAAAACATCATCAATATGATAAAACATATAGGCCAGATAAAACAAGATTATGAATCTATAGGTACTGATATTATAAAGCTGAAGAGATTATTTGCATGAACGCCATAATTTCTGGAACTAGTGATGCGATTTAAAAAATTCTTTCAGCGATATACAGCTCATTTTTCGAGTAAAACTATAGGCTAAATATCATCAAGACCAATAGGAGTAGAGCACTAATGAAGAATTTTTAAAAATCGGGGTTAACTTACGTATTATTTATCTTTTTCCAAGCGGACGAATTCGCGCGTTGAAGCTATAAAATATAAAATCCCCTACATGACATTCCAAGATCCCGCTAAATACTCCTTAAATAACTTTATATAGGCAATAAAAGGCGGGTCAGCGAAACTGGCTACAGGCCGGCGACTGCGTTGCAACACTGTCTGTAGACGTCGGACATATCAGCACGTGCGAACAATCTCAACGCGACACGTGCCAACATCCAAAGCACCGGACGCTCTCACAACTCGTGAATCATTGTAATCCAAAGTTTCTTGTGAAACAAGACGTAGGTAATGGCAACACATTTTGTATTTCAATGGTAATTTTTTTTATTCGTGTAACTACAGGGTTGCAATAAATCAACCCCGCGGCTTATTTATTAAGATCCAGATCTCAAAATGGCGGATCATGTTTTTAATTATATTTTTTATTTTACATCGTAAATTTCATAGATTAAATACTGACACTGGCAAATGTTATTACGATGCCTATTAAAAGTTTAATGACAAAAGGCCGTATAGGAGTTTTTGGCGGGATTTCAGTCTGTCATGTAGTGGATTTTATATTTATTCATAATCTTGTGTAATTTGACTCCTATATTCGGTAAATTTGGTGGTGTTTTACGTAATATAGTTAGTTTATTGTGCATAAGTGAAGTGAATGGAAAGTAATTACACGAAGCATGTAATTCTGGGATGCCACAAAAACTGCCTGGAAGGTTCTAACAAGGGATCCACCATCTTGTTAGAATATTGATTCACACTACGCTTAATATTGAAATGATCGCACGACGCTTGTAACATTATTGACTACGCGACAATGGTAGTAATAATCTGAAAGATTCATTGCCAAAAATAAAGTTAAAAAAAAGACCGCAACAGATCGTATTATGAATATTTAATTTAATATGTCTGGAGAGATAAAGGTAAAAATCAAAGTTCATAGTGTTACTTATAACACGTGGCGCATGCGCAAGTACCTCGACACCGGAACCACATGGCACATAAAAGCACCGGACGCGATATATATTCTGTCGTTTTCTGAACGTCAGTCTATATGCGATTTTGATTGTATTCCTTTTTCACTCAGCAAAATAACTGAGTTATTGTCAGATCATTCAGTAAGAAAAACACAATAGTAACTACCAAATTTCATGTAATTAGTAACCAACTTATTGTTTGCATTGATATCTCTTAGCCCCTTTTAATACGCGATCCTCACCTCTGGGTTGGATCGGTCCAATGTCACTTTCTTTTAACCGAATCCGACGTAGAACAGCTCGAAATATCAGTTTTTTTTTTTTTTTTCAAAATGACTACGCTATTGACCCAGCAAGGTCTTAACAGCTTCACCGGACTACTAAGGCGAGCGCTTAAGGCACTCAGCCGATTTCATTTGGCAACCAGCTCTAGGGTGCTCGGTACACCTCGGCTTGGCTATTGCCTGTTGCATGCAAAATCGCGACCTATCTTAGCTAACCTAGCTAACTATTCATATAAGTACGTATGAGTTGTTGAAACGTATAAGTGTACCAAGCATACACGCCTCAACAACTCCTCCATATATTTATTATCGGAAAATTGAGAGTTTTTCAGTTTGATAAGGGAAAAACGTAAACCCTTCCACTTTCATGTGTAAGCGTGTAGGCGTGCACGTGTGTAGGGGTGATCGTGTAGTGTTGTAGCAGTGATGTACATTTGTGTGTCACCGTATTGCGCAAGCAACGCAGTCAAGGGCTCCCTACCGAGGGATCGAACCTAGGCTTGAGCCGCTGCCGTGGGAGACCTAATCGGGTATGAATTATCAGCGACCAGATCTTTTCTATAAATGTTGATCTTTTGGCGTTTCATAATGACGTTATTTAGCTTTGTGTCTTTTACAAATTAACCACGGAGAGTGTTCTGAAGAGCTGTTCGGATTGATACTTGCTACTGAGTTCCATTACCCAACAACTCGCTACTAATCGAAATTCCATCCGTGTCATCTTGATAGTTGGAAATCGTCTACTGTGCGGTTTTGTGTATTTTTTTTCTGGTATATCGAATCCTTGGACTTAACTCCCACTAGCGGCGTTTTCGGACTACTGTCAATTACAAACCTTCAAGAAACAAATCTACTTCTTTCTCAAGGGCCGGTAACGCATTTGTGATCACCATAATGTCGCAGGTGTCTTTGGGCAGCAGTGATCACTTACAATCAGGTGACCCACGTTTTAGTTTGTCCTCATTACATAATAAGGGACTGGAAACTTAAGATGTATACAAAGGGGCTATTATTATTGAGATCCTTGACGACAAGCTCCATAGGCCCAAAACTCAGGTCTCCCATCAGATTAACTAAACTTATAAAGTAATATATTTATTTTTGAGAGAAAAAAAGAAAGACAATTAGAATACTAAGGTAATTTTAAAATTATTCTGAAATTATTTCTTACTATTTTGAACCATGCAACCTAATTATAAATATAGATTAAATAAAAGCATTTCAATTTTTGTCATGTATATTTTCATATCTGCATATATTATCATAACTTTTGCTCGCAACTTTGCTCTATTTAATGTAAATTTAACTTATATCCGTAGGGGAAATAATCCTATTTTTGCTCCTGAAAACATATATACGAAGTGTCATAATGATCGTTTGAGTAGTTAACTCGTGAAACAAACAAACAAGCAAATAAACTAACATCGATTTTACAATATTAGTTACAATTACTTGTATGTGTAATTTATCACATATCTCCAGATACTTGTTCACTTATGATCTTATTCGTTCATAAATCTTTTACTTCACAACTTTGTAGAGTCACGAAAGAATTATTTGCGATACAAAAAACCGAAACTTTTGGCATATTTAATAGGTGGTAGAACTACGCTGAAGGTATTACTGGCTTCAGCATGAATGGGTCGGCTCGTCCGTGGTAGTACCACCCGACGCACAGGAAAACTACGTCAAGTAACAGTGCTTGCATTGTTGCGTTTCGTTCGGTCAGTTAGAGGCCCACGTCTCCTCACCTTCCCTGTCCTCTTCCCTTCCACCTCTCCTCCCCCAACACATGAGGGCAACGCACTTGCGACTCCCCTGGTGTTGCAAGTGTCTATGGAAGGTGGTGATCACTTAACATCAGGTGACTCACCTGTTCGTTTGCCTGCTATGATATGAAACAATTATAAAGTAAATTTTCAAAAAAAAGAATTAACCGACTTCAATATTAATCAGAGGCATAAAAATAAGGCACTGAAAACTGGAAAATAAATAGTTTATCAAATTAACCAAATTTAATGAAACATATATAATGAAATATTATATGTGTGCTACCAAGAGATGTATTGGAAATCGGTGCCAACCGAAAATCATATCATCTACATCTAGGTACAAAGGCACCGATGTTTCATTAATATAAAAAAAAAAAAAAAAACACAGTCGAATTGATAACCTCCTCCTTTTTTTGAAGTCTGTTAAAAATAAGCGATGTTAGGTATTTACCAATTTTTTTTACCAATTAAGTTTTAAGACGGACAGATTGATTGATTTCAGATAATAAGTAATTGTTTTGCTCAGTTTGATATTTAATGATCTGAGTTGACTATAAACAAACAATAAATTAAATTAAAAATACTATGACAAAAAAAAAAACAGATTCATAATTTCATTTTACATCGCTACAGTCAGGATGGCCGAGCGGTCTAAGGCGCTGCGTTCAGGTCGCAGTCCACTTCTGTGGGCGTGGGTTCGAATCCCACTTCTGACAAATGTCTTTTTATTATTATGTATTATTATATTTTGACAATCAATTTAAGCTTCAATGTGTCTTCAATGTATGCTTAAATTTTAAATGTTACATACATGAAATAAACAAAATCCTGATGTTGTATTCATCTTTTTCTGGCTCCAAAATTGAACCAATTACATTTCCTTTCTTTATAATTCATTTAACAAATATATTGAATGTTTTTGTATGTTTTTCTTTTATTTATTATATACATTTCATTTATTTGTTAGATTTCGGAAGACAAAAATATATTTTAGTCCTTTTAAAAGGCTCCTGGCTTTTATGACACTTACTTTGTGGTAAAAATAAAAATAGAAACATGATATTTGGTAGCTATAGATTGGACGGTTTATAAAAAAATAATAAATATTATCTAATTGAATTACCTCGGAATATAATAATACACTACGTCTGCTTAGACAAACCCCACTCGTGTTTCCTCTTTAGCAATGATTGCTTAGTTGTTAGCGTGTTTGGACACCGACTCGATGGACGTAAGTTCGAATCTTTGCAACTGAGTCTCAGCTTTCCATGTGGAAAACATCCTGATGAATCCATAGCGTGGTGGTAGATCTTTCCATAGCATGGTGGTAGATCTTTCCATAGTATGGTGGCCAGTCTTTCCATAGCATGATGGGAGGTCTTTTTCTAAGTCCGCCTGAAGAGCTTACACACTCAACTTGAAAATCTATCTCCAAGTTCTTGTTGGTGTGTTGCGGAGATGCACTTGAAAGCCAGCTTGGATATTTAGAGTCCTTCTAAACTTAACCAGTGTAATTACAAAAGGTTAAATACGTACCTATTAAATACTTGCTTCAAAAAGTTTCGTCCTAAATGCACCGCATTCGCTCGAGGTAAGTTCACGTTATCCTTTCTTCGTAATTCTAACCTAACGTAACCAAAGCAAGACAAAAGAGCAAGATGGTGAACAATCAGCGAGCGCGGTGCCTTTAAAACGTATCCTTTTTAAAGCAATTATTCATTACGAATTTAACTTTTTTGTAATAGCACCGTACGTGTTTATTATTTTAGGCCACGTCGTCACTTAATATTAAATGTGATAAAGTATAAAAAAATATCCAAAAGATGCATTTGAGAGCCAGTCCTTCTATATGTATAGCGTATATACAATCTTAGATCACGTTATTATTTAACACGAAGTGGTCAAAAAGCATTAAAAATATATTATAGGTAACTAATTAATAAGACAATAAATATTACAAAGCAAAGTCAAAACAATTACAAAGAAATTAACGCCAATAAGGAAAAGCGTAGAAGTTACTATCGCATCGTTACAAATTTAGTACAAAACACAATAAACGAGCTTGTATTTCACGAGCGTTATCTTTCTAATAGAACTCAGCTCCGTCAATGACACATCTGTTTGTAGGAATTTACTAAATATAAATTTTATCTTGGACATAATAAAGCAACTCATTATTCTCATCGTATTCAAACGAAGACGCTATCAATCAGTAGTTGATTTTATTTAGCTTTAGAGTAATACCATTTGTTTCCAAATATTTCGATGTTGAAACATTGATTTAGTATATTTAAAACTAGCTGTAGCGTGAGAATTCGCTTGCGTTACAATACATTTATTCCGGGAACAGTACATCTCTCTGGATAAAATAGACTCCTCCTTGTCCTTTCCTCTAGATCTGTGCAAAGTTTGTCTTTTTTAATATAATAGGAGGGAAACGAACAGGCGAGTCACCTAATATTAAGTGATCTCCGCCGTCCATAGACACTAGCAACACCAGGAGAGTCGTAAGTGCGTTGCCAGCCTGCGTTCGCGAGAGAGGGTAGGAAGGAGGAGGGGGAGAGGGGATGCGGGCCTCCGACGCTCTCAAACAAACAAACAAATTCATTTTCGCATTTACAATATTGGAAAGCACAACTAATGTTAATATCTTAAAAATACTAATAATATACTTTTTTTGGTAACCAATGTTCTAGTAGATTCTTACTACTATTGTCGAATACGTAACAATATCACAAGTTTCTTGCGATCATTCCAATATTCCTACAAGACGGTGGCCCCCTTGTTAGAACTTTCCAGGGAGTTTTACTGGCAAGTCAGAATCCATACTAAATAGTATTATTTCACGTCCACTTCAATAGGGAGGCACAGGCAAAGCTAATCACAGATGGTGCCTGCATCGCTGGTTCATGTCAACGAGTTGTCAACAGGTACTCTGTGGTTGTCAATGTCAAACAATTGTCATCGTGCTAATTTAACCTTACCTTGTTCTACGCTATTTGTATTAGTACGTTTTTTAAAATCATGTATTCTTTAATGATTACAGCCAGTTTAAAAAAGGAGTTAAAGAATAGGAATGCTTCCTTAACCCGACAAAAACAGATCGTATACTTATCTATTTATATTCTATATTATCTATATTATATTCTTATCTATGAATGTACGTATTTGACACAAGCTTGATAATACGCTACAACCACCGGCCACAGAGTATTAGTGGTACAGGTACCACCGACTGTTCCCCTAGCGGGATAAATAAGCAGTGTACCTCCCCATTGTGCATAATAACCAAATTATATTACGTAAAGCGCCACCAACATTACAGGATATATATAAATATAGATATAGCTAAATAACACATAATTATGGACAGAATATAAAAACTACTACACAACATTCCAAGAGAGTTTTTGGCGGGATCTTGGTCTGTCATGTAGTGGATTTTATATTTTATTCATAATCTTGTGTTATTTGACTCTATATTTTGTAAATTTGGTGGTGTTTTACGTAATATAGTTAGTTTATTGTGTGTAAATGAAGTGAATGGAAAATAATACCACGGAGCATGAAATTCTGAGGTGCCACAAAAACTCCCAGGAAGGTTCTAACAAGGGATCCACCATCTTGTTAGAATATTGACTCACACGACGCTTAATATTGAAATGATCGCACGACGCTTGTAATATTATTGACTACTCGACAATGGCAGTAATAATCTGAAAGATTGATTGCCAAAATTAAGTGAAAAAAAAACATTCCAGGATCCCGCCAAAACGAATTCTTAAAATACTTTTCAATTCGACGTGGAACCATTTCAAATATTTATACATAAATATCGTTCAGTATCGCTGTACAGGCCGATAAGGCCAACAGCAAATGCTACTTCGAAGTAGCCTCGAGTAATGCAGTAAAAATAAACTCAGCACTAACATCCTGTTTATGGTTGTTTTCGATACTCTATCTCTCCACTGTTTTTACCATTGAAGATAAAAATCTCTATCGATAATCCGCTCAGTACCCATTTAAACAATGTACGATTATCTACAGATAACTTTTTCTATATTTGCTATCTCTTTAAGTTACTATCTTTATGTTGTAATGTTGTAAGTAGTCCGGTGAAGCTGTTAAGACCTTGCTAGGTCAATAGCGTAGTCAGTTCGAGAAAAAAAAAGTAATGATGTTGACATACAGTCTTTACCACCATTTTTTAACGTTCAACTCCTCATATGATCGCCACGTATCTAGGAATAAGTATTAAAATACATTTTAATCATTTTTAGAAATGTCTGTCTGTCTGTCTCTTAGTATGAACACGTATCACTGCTAAAATACTAGGTTCACAATAAAATCACACACAAAGAAAATCATAAAGCATATCTTCGAGATTAATTTAGTCTTTGTTTCCTTAAAATCGGTCCATTCTATCAAAAGTTACTGTAATTTTAATGGCGACGCGGCGTAAATACAAGAGAAAAGTAGATACGTAAATGGACTTAATACAATCAGATGAATTTATTAATTACTGTTTTAAAACATAAGGTTCCACGCTGATGAAGTCCCGGGTACAGCTAATAATGTAATATGTTGTTACATTTAGCCATTCCTATTGTTTTATCTTATTTTGCAAGATTTTCAAATCTTAAATATTTAATATATGAAGTTCATAAAAAAACTAAAAACCTTATAGAAGGCATAGTTAGAATATAATTCTCAGTATATAAAGACTTACAATCTTAATAAAGTGATTAATTGTATATCATTGATTTAAGATGGATTTAGCTGACTTTGAAATATAACGACATAATATGTATTTCCTTGCGAGGTTTATGTTGTAAAATATTTTTTAACTCAGTAACCACATTTCAAATAACTAAGCGTTTATACACTTGCTATCAAAAACCTCAGTAAATATCGCGTGAATCCTACGATCAATTACGGGTATTAATGTCTACACAGTTTGGCTGTATTAGCCTATGAATGGAGCTATATACGTCGCAATATAACGGAGACTATTGTCCAGAGAGTGGCTCAGTAATGGCGCTTCAATGGGTAATGTAAGATGGAGTACTCTGATACACCTATATACCAGACTGGATATGACAAGAGCGTATCCGGTATAATCTATTATAACGCTATATTTCATCTCGCTATATTCGTTGTAAGAACAGTTTATAAACAGTAACTGTTTTCTTTAGTGTCAATAATAGCGTACTATAGTGCCATTTCATAACATTTTAAAGTACTAATAGATGTTATTAATTTATAACAATGCAATTAAGTAGAAAAGATAGCGAGATATCGCTATATACAAATATATAAAGATTTTTTTTTTTGTAAAATCGTGTTTATTGATTGATGACATTTATATAGACAAACTTAGAAAGTAAAACTTTTTCTAAATATAAATTTTGATCAAAACCGTTACAACCAATTTCGGAATACAAGAAATACTCGTTTATAGTTATAATATTAGTAACTACCTGTATCTCCTGGTTAAATTTGCGTTTAATTTATCATTCTCTCGGTCACGTTCACATCGCGGTATGTCATACAACCAACCCGCCTGCACTATTACTTTGTTTTCATTTAGCATACTGTCTAACCTACATTTTGTATGATAACCGCTCTACTCCCAACGTCCGTAGCGAAATGTTAAGTAGGCTATAAACCGACTTGACCATTAAATATAAAAATAATTCGTCCCAATTGATTACGGTTATAGAGATGAACTCTTGCAAATAAACAGAATAACAAAACATACTTTTAAGAAACAAAACTACAGCTGTATATAAGTAATGAATATACAAAATATTAATATTATTAATATTTAAAAAAAATTTCTGTAAATTATATTCGCAGTAAATGTTTGTATTGATTCAAAATAGAAAATACAGAAATAAAAATCTGGATACAAAATGTAGTGCTATGTTTTAATTTTTATTAATAATAGACAACGTGTACGAATCAGATTTAAAATTAAAAAGACCGTGAAAGTATTAATTATAATACTGAATATATAAAGGAAAAATAATATGTTCAAATTTGACTAACTTCTCATTTTTTTTTTCGAACTGATTATACTATTGACCCAGCAAGATCTTAACAGCTTCGCCGGACTACAACTTACCATAAATTATCAAACTTATACGTAATTTTTTTTTTTTAGAACTGACTACGCTATTATCCTAGCAGGGTCTAACAGAGTCTAACAGGTGTACTAGCTATAGTAAATATAGCGAAAAAATTTCACGTTACTAGGAATTTTTGATTTAGTAACACATCTAGTATTTCTATACATCCGCACTGAACACTCTATAGGACTTACCGCGTGAGCGATGACGTGACTCGAGCGTCTCCCGCGCCTGCTGTTTAAGAGACCAACACAATACAGCGTGATAGACTCTTCACTTCCACCCCGGGCGACTTTGGGTGCCATCGAGAAAATAAAGCCCATCCCTTGAATACGTACGAGTGGGTTTTCTTTCAATTTCCACCCTTATATTTACTTTCAAAAATCACTTGGAAATTTTCTACTCTCATTTAGAAAAAAAATCTCAAAAACATTTCCGATTACTTTTTTTACAATTTCAATTCTTCTAATTGAATTCTTGAAGCGATATCTTAGTTGATAGCGTGTTCAGATACCGCGTCGATGGACGTAGCTTCTATTTTTTTTTTTTCGAACTGACTACGCTATTGACCTAGCAAAGTCTTAACAGCTTCATCGGACTACTAAAGTGAGCGCTTGCGGCACTCAGCCGATTTTATTTAGGCAACTAGCTCAAGGGTGCACGGTACATCTCGGCTTCGACTGTTGCCTGATACATGCAATTCGCGACCTAGCTGAGCTAACCTAAACTAAGCTACATATTCATACTTATATGAGTTATTGAAACATATATGTGTACCAAGTATACATACCTCGACAACTGTTATTTTGTGTTGCATAATTTTTCTAAACTATTTCAGTTCGATAAGGGAAAAATAAAACCCTTCCACTTTCGTGTGTAAGCATGTGTTGTGCACGTGGGTGGAGGTGATATGTGTAATGTTGTTGCAGTGATGTAAGATTTAGTTTTACTGTATCGCGCGAGCTGCGTATTCAAAGGCTCCACGCCGAGGGAACGGACCTAGGCTTGAGCCGTTGCTGAGGGGGCCTAGTATGGTGCACGTAGCTTCGAACTTTAACAACTGAGTCGGAACTTTCGGTGACGAAAAACATCCGTAAGTTAAATCATTAAGTAATTAAGCGAGTGTACCACCTTTAAGTTCAAAATGTTTCCAAACCCATGTCACAGTACATATATGAGAGACAGTACGGAAACTACTTAGAAATTCTCGAAAACGGCACACTCACACATACGTGCGCATCGACGAGAGCTGTTAAAAGGTACTATACTCCATGGACATCACTGAGAAAACCGCTTAGGGGTCTCATCGACATGTGCGCCTGTTTGTGTGAGTGTGCCGGTACAAGCATTTGTACATATTCTCCATACTGTCTCTTATATTTATACTGTGCCCCTGTTGTTGTGATCCGGTAGCTGCACTTCCAAGCCAGCCCTTGTTGTTTTAGTGAGTCTACCATCTTAGATCACATTGTCATTTATTAATAATATCTTTTGAGATTAGGTTCAAATGCTAAAAAATATAAAAAAGTGCATCTGCCAGATCACACCTATAGATTTCCGCTATTAACAAAAGCCTACATAGGTAAAGGAGTGTCCTTAAATTACGTCACGTTGTTTTCTATCCATGAGAGCCCCGGGTATATATAATACTTAAAACGAAACATACTCAAAATGATCTCATTTTCTGAGCTCAATTAATGGGCGCCCCTGAAGTCTTCAACATAAGCCGATACTATAAATTTTATACGTACATAAGTTCTTGAGTGAAAAGCTACTAACCTAACCCAACAACAGCGTAATACACAAATCACAGTGTATTTATGGGTTATGTTAATGTTTACGTACACAATAATAATATGGTTACCGCTAATAGACTGACAGTACTTAAGGTTGGTTTAAAATAGAAGATATGAGCGATTTAATAATACCATAGTATAATTTTGTCCGTAAAGAGTTCATGAAAAAGCTGAGTGACCACCACAGTTATGATTATTACAAAGCAGTAGTGTTCTCTCCACTATCTTCCGGTTTTTAAGAATTCACTGGCAAATTTCACTGCTAGCAAAAGCTAACAAACAATTTGACTCAGTCCTCAGAAGTAGAAACCTATTTTATTTCATGGAATCTATTATTCTTATTGTTTTGAACAACTGTTTTTAAGTTGGTCTCATTACAGCAAAGTTCTCATAGAGGTCTAGGTTGATTTTAAGACTCCAGAAAGTCTGCATGAGTATGGCCATTCCAACTGATTCGAATCATCATATTCTTATCTGTTTACCCTATATTAGTGTTTACAACTTGAAGTTAGGAAACTATGACAAGCAGCAGTGCAGCGTGTAATTATCTAAAATCGGTTAGAATAATCTATACTAATATTATAGAGCTTGAGGGTCTGTTCGTTTGGTTGAACGCGCTAATCTCAGGAACTACTGGTTCGATTTGAAAAATTATTTTAGTGTTAGATAGCTATTTTATCCAGGAAAGCTATAGAGTATACATAGTACATTATCAATATTTCTTGTTTAAATTGATTTATGGTGCTAACGATCGAAAGGAAAAATGAACATTTGTTAATACTACGTTTTAAAACATCAAATTTGTAAAGAAAAATTGAATATGAAAATATATATACAGAGGTTAGCGACAAATTAAAATAAAACCTTTCCATTTTATGTTAAAATATTCTCTATGCCTATATTTCTAACACAGAATACGCAAAACGGGTCTAAATAAATTACCATTTTATAGCTTATAACGAACAAAAATTATTGTACAATGTTAGTACGATAATAATGTGTTATCGTATGTCGTGTGTAGACGTGATATTATCGTGTAAGTTTTATAATATAATTATCGTAGGTTACCGTACGCTGCCTCTCATCACTTAAAGCAACCAAGGATCACCACACGTGTATTTGTTTGTATATCCCTGTCATCGAAAATGCACGAGCGTTGTGTGGGTGCCGCTTTAATTTTTTATACAACATTACCGGCAGTCGACGTTAAAATATTTATTTTTGACTGAATGCGTTTAAAAAAGTTTTTCAATGGGGGTAGCAGGCACATGGCGCGAAGATGACTCTTCGATTATTAACGACCGTACATCGGATATAGGTTGATTTTAATTGCTTTTAACTTTTTTAATTGTTATTTTGTTGTATTTATTTTACGTGTAATCCTTGTTAAGTTATATGTGTTGTGATAAATGTATTTCAGATATATTACGCCCATAAAAATAACGTTTATGATTTGATTTGGTGCTACCATATGTTTTATAATAATTCATGGATCTCTAAGATATTTTTATCTTATAACAGATCGAGTTTTATAATATTCTCTGTGAAATGTTTCAACTTTGATATCATTGTGTTATAATGGAACTTATCAATAAAAGAAATCGTAGTACAGTGAAGCTGCTAAGACCTTGCTAGGTCAATAGCGTAAACAGTTCGAGAAAAAAATAAATAGATAAAAGAAAAATATATTGAAAATTATTTAAAAAAAATAAAAATAACCTTTTTGTATCGCCTTGGACTAGTGATTTTTTAACATAACAGATTTTTTGTGTTCAATAATTATATTAGGTTTTACAATGGCTCATATAGATTGACACGATACTAATTATCTCATATAATATACATAAGTAAAACTGAAGTGTATTTTGCCCGGATTAATTTATTAAACGTCTGAACTGATTTTGACAAGATATTCTCTGGAAGATAGTATACCTTTCATAATATAATTTAAGCCACATTTTATTATGATTTTACGTAGGGACTAAATAGTGATAACATTTACAAGAGGTAGTATAAAAATTACAAAAAATATACCTGAGTGAACTAACTGTCACCGGCTAGTCCCTGTTAAAAATATTTAAAAAAACAATAAAAAAGCTTGTTAATTCTCTATGTTCTTAAAGTTTTATTTGATTAAAGAGTTTCATACAATGATCATATGTGTATTAGTATTTTTTTATATGTAAACGAAAATGATAGAGATCTGCCGTTTTGCGGTCATCACGCAGAAACTATTAGTTGGATTTTGTTTTAGTCCTTTGATATTTTTGGCCCTAATTTAAAAAAAAAAAAAAAAACAAATTATCACGATAACTAGATTTTTGTAAAAAAGATTTACAGGTGTCTATAAGTAATAAAATACATTTTAACCACTTTTAAAAATGTTTATCTGTCCGTTTGTTTGTTCAAGCACTCATCATTGCTAAAGTGCTACTCACGATGAAACTTTAAATCATAAATCATAAAGCATATCCATGAGTAACATTTAGTCTTGGAGTTTTTGGCGGGATCTCAGTCTATCATGTAGTGGATTTTATATTTTATTCATAATCTTGTGTTATTAGACTCTATATTTTGTAAATTTGGTGGTGTTTTGCGTAATATAGTTAGTTTCTTATGCATAAGTGAAGTGAATGGAAAATAATACCACGGAGCATGAAATTCTGAGATGCCACAAAAACTCCCTGGAAGGTTCTATCAAGGGATCCACCATCTTGTTAGAATATTGACTCACACGACGCAATATTTAAGTAATTGCACGACGCTTGTAATATTATTGACTACGTGACAATGGCAGTAATAATCTAAACGATTGATTGCCAAAAATAAAGATTTAAAAAAATATATATTTAATCTTAGTGTTATTAAAATCGGTTGACTCTATCAAAAGTCATTGTAATTTTAATGATGACGCGACTTAAGTACCAGAGAAAATCAGATAAGGAAATGGATTTAATACATTCAGATGATTTTATTAGACACTGTTTTATACATCTATTAACGTTTTAAGGAACTACGTTTATGTAAATTGGAGAATTGACAAGTTTTTTTAAACTTTATCTTTGGCAATCAATCTTTCCGATTATTAGTGCCATTGTCACGTAGTCAATAATATCACAAGTATCGTGCGATCATTTCAATATTAAGCATTGTGTGAATCAATATTCTAACACGATGTTGGATCCCTTGTTAGAACCTTCCAGGGAGTTTTTGTGGCATCTCAGAATTTCATGCTCCGTGGTATTATTTTCCATTCACTTCATTTATGCACAACAAACTAACTATATTACGTAAAACACCACCAAATTTACACAATATAGAGTTAAATAACACAAGACTATAAATAAAATCCACTACATGACAGACTGAAATCCCGCCAAAAACTCAATTGACAAGTTGTGCTGCTTTTTTCCTTTATATAAAACTAGCAGTGCCCGCGAACTCTATTCCGCCTAAAGCATATTTAAAATATAGATTTTTTGCACAATAACCTTCGCCTGACAATATCAAAAACAAAAAAAAAGAATTAGCGAAATCGGTTCAGCTGTTCTGGAAATTTGCGCTTAGCAACACATTCAACGTTTCATTTTTATATTATAGATACATTGTTGAGTTAATAAATAAGCAAACGTATTCGCGGGTATCAGCTAGTCTCACATAAAAATACCATGACTTTTAATACGTGAAATGTTTTATTTATTAGTCGATATAAAATGTTACGATGCGTAATCGATATGCTTGTATTGTCGTCTAAAGTCAAGGGTATCGTATGTCATGGACAACCCTAATCCTTTATAGTACATTCCACGTCCGATAACTTTCTTTACAAGAACATTTTATGTATTTTTTTCATTTAAATTACAAATATAAGAGAGGTTTCGCGTGCTGAAAAACAGGAAATAGTCATACAGACTTTCGACATAAGTGAAAAATCAAAACAATGAAACATATTTATGCTTTTGAATTTTCTAATTAATTCTAGTGCGAATGGCAATTTTTAAATTTCAGAATTTGTTTATTGAAGTTATTAACATCAGTGTGGTTTTCATATATATTTGCATGGGGAGCAATAATTATATACAATTTTATAAAGTTTATTAATCAATAAAATATATGGTCAGCTGTAAAATGTCATTATTAAATGTACATAGGCCATTATACTACACATGGCTAGTCTGACGTAAGCAATGCAAGCGCAGCATGTTTGGTCACGCTTACTAGCATGTCGTGACACCAAATTACAAATTTATCTCTTTCCAATAAAAGCCGCTAAAGACGCCTAAAGAAGCTTCCACTTAAAAAATAATCAACTAAAATGGTCTTATGTTTTTGTGTTTATAATCAAACGCACAGACAGACAGCCGTTACCATTTATAAGATCCGTAGCAACAGAAATCTTATAAGCGCGGTATCAGATTACAAAGAATTCAGGTATTGTATCATAATAACGTTCAATATATGGCTTTACAACATTTTTCTTCAGTATCTGAATAACCAATGAATATAATTTTTTCATGCCTTTTAAGTTTCTCCATAAATTCTCTTATGATTAAAGACTGACATGATCTAAATACTAGAAATTGTGACAAATCAGTCGTCCCATTTTTCAGACTTAGTAAAACCAGTAACGGTTTTTAGGTAATATTGTTAGGTTTTACAATAAAGTCTGAAAGTATATTGCCTATTTGCCGGACTATAAGTTTAAGCACCATGTGAAACGGGTTCTGGTGTCAAAAGACTATTATAGAGTGGATAAATATGTGAGCGATGGTGATGACTAAAATTGATCTCTACATTCAATAAAAACAATAGTAACTTCTGATACATTTTAAATATACTAGTGGGCGCCCAGTAGTCGACATTCGACCATAGTTGATTGATTTTTTAAAGTGAAAGAGTGATTTTGTCAATAATCAAAGGTTTTCATCATGGCTACTCAGTTATTTGCCATTTGCCATGATCTTTATTATATAATCATTAAAAAAAAACTGTGTAAATGAAAATTAAAATTAATTATAAATTGGAAACAAAAACCACGTTGTAAACCTTAAATTTTAACCAAACATAACTTTACAAAAATAAAGAAATTTATCGCAACCCGTGACACAATTTTCGATAAATTTTACACGACACCATGGGATGGTATTTCTGGGTGATATTGAATTAAATGTAGTCTGTTCATTATGAGAAATAGTGATATGCCCAGTCTCATCG
Organism: Antheraea mylitta; assembly: GCA_014332785.1. Classification (NCBI taxonomy): domain Eukaryota; kingdom Metazoa; phylum Arthropoda; class Insecta; order Lepidoptera; family Saturniidae; genus Antheraea; species Antheraea mylitta. The sequence goes on from JACEII010000041.1 coordinate 3,394,628, forward strand.
TTTGGAAAAGTAATGGATGTACAATACAATCAAATGGTGAATCCAAGACAAAGACATCTTAATACTACCATTAAACTTTTGAAAATAAATTATTTTTTGTTGATACATGAGGTTGAATTGCAACATTGTAACCGCGGAGGTCTAAGTCATGGATTACTTTTATGAACAAAATCCTTATTTTGATTATACCAAGTATTATTTGGCTCATTTTTTCATCAATTCATCATTTGAAGTGAGTTCACCATAAAAGATAATAAACATTACAATAATATTTATATTTTATAATATCATTGTGGAATGTAGGATGAAAAATGGTAATTAGAACGTAAGAGTTAAAGAATACATATAGTCGAGCATAGTCAACCTCTTCCCTTCAGAACCTTTTTTGAAATTCGTAATTATTGACGGCTGTCAAAATGTCTTTTTTATTTACATGTGTGTATATGTTGTCTAAGATTTGAGTAGTAGTGTGAGTAGTGCATATTTTAATTAATTTAATGTACTTCTAATGCATTTCATATAAAATAAACAGCTTTCTGCACTTCTTCGCCATATAAACTTTAACTATGCCAAATTTCAAGGTCACCCGTTGACGGGAAGTAGGTTAAAAAGGGGTACAATTTTTTTGCTTTACGTATTAATATATAGATGTTTTCTAAATATATAAAAATTCAGTGTCATGATTTCTGTTCAGGATGGACTCCAAAACTACTCAATCAATCTTCAAGAAAGTTGGCATTTATATATGACTAGCCTCTGCCCGCGACTTCGTTCGCGTAAAATAGTTACTTTGAGCTACCGCTTACATGCAGCGGAAGCTCTTAAGAGAAAAAAAAACCTGATTTTTATAACATTCTTCATTGGTGCTGCGCTCCTATTGGTCTTAAAGTGATGATATATAGCCTACAACCATCCTCGATAAATGAGCTATATAACATTGAAATAATTTTTCAAATCGGACCAGTATACTTCCTGAGAATACAACGTCACAAACTTTACCTCTTTATAATATTAGTATATATAGATTTGGTCCATCTTGAGGAACATGATAATTTTTATTTCGAATAATAACCTCAATATTTTTCAAACACAAATTAAATTATTGTCAATATTGATTATTATTATTAATTGCAAGTTTCATCAGTATCGAACAGATGGCGTTTAAAATTAGTTTTTTTTTTTAACTTTATTTTTGGCAATCAATCTTTCCCATTATTACTGCCATTCTCATGTAGTCAATAATATCACAAACTTCGTGTGATCATTCCAATATTAAGCATCGTGTGAAACCATATTCTAACAAGATGGTGGATCCCTTGCTAGAACCTTCCAGGGAGTTTTTGTGGCATCTCAGAATTTCATGCTCCGTGTTATAATTTTCCATTCACTTCACTTATGCATAATAAACTAACTATATTACGTAAAACACCACCAAATTTACACAATATATAGTCAAATAACACAAGATTATGAATAAAATATAAAATCCACTACATGACAGACTAAAATCCCGCCAAAAACTCCAAAATTAGTTTGTTCACATAAAACTGTAGGACCGATTGTTATAGACATGTCACAGATGGCGCCACTTTTTAATTTTGCATTTCTTTTTCAATAACTGAGCCATAGCGACAGTAACGCATAACCGAAGCAGTTTGTAGGTGGTAGAGCCACGGTGAAACTATTTCAGCATGAATGGGTCGGCTCGCCTGGGGTAGTACCACCCTCTTATAGAAAACCGACATGAAACAACAATGCTTGCATTGTTTCGTCTCGTTTGGTCAGTGAGAGCGCCGGAGACCCATCTCCCCTCTCACCATTCCTCTCTCCCATTGTCACCTAATTCAGGCTGCCATTTGCGTCTCTCCTAGTGTTGCTGTTCTTTTGCCTTGTATGATATAAAAAAAGCTAGTCCTTATAAAAATATGTGTAATAATTACCTTGAGTAGTACACGTTTTCTTTAGGCGGAGGCATTGGAGTGGGAATCCTCCGCCCTCCCGTCACCCCCGGGCCGCTCATTCTGGCGCCCACCGCGATTGTACTGCAGTCGGAACTGAAAAAAAAAAACCATTTCAGTACTCTAACGAATGAGCCATGGGATTTACATGGATTAGCTTCAGAATCTACTCGACTTTTATCTTTCTAGTAATTTCTGACTGCACCATTGGGATGTCAATTAAACTAATAATCTAATACTTAATACTAGCTAATGCCCGTGTCTTCATTTGCATTGTTTATTATCATTTTATGCACAGAAGAAAAACCAAACTGCTTGCTCCACTTCTCTGCGCAAGAAAACACACTTGGCTACAAATACTTATATTTAATTATTCTTCTGTACATGTTTGAGTGAATAAGAAAACTAATCCCATTTTTAAATTTATAACTAGCTGACCCGTGCAACTTCGTCTGCACCAAATTGATTATCATTGGTTTCAATTGTATTTTTAAACGTGAAAAAATTGAATAAAACTGATACCTGATTGCAGCCACAACTACCGTTTCTAATTGTGAATCCAAACTATCCACGGATTAACTGAAACATTACCAGATTACATGTGATTTTTTTAAAATAAGCCTAGTACCCGTTCGTAGCATCATCTACCATTCCGTTGTTTGTAGTCCGGTGAAGCTGTTAAGAATTGCTCGCTCAATAGCGTAGTCATTTCGGGAAAAAAAAATCATCTACCAGGATCAATTAAGATAAAAAAAAAACAACATAAAACTAAATAAACACCTCTACCACTTATTTATCATAACTATCTTCAACTTGTATATAAAAACCTTTTCATACTCCATTATATTAAAGAAAAATATATAAACACCGTATCGAAGCGTCAAACATCGCGCCGAAGCGCGACTGTTACTTGTTTGAAACTATTGTCTAAGAGTTATAAACTGTTTCGAAAACGTATTTTAAATATATTTATAGAATATATTTATAAATAATCTTTGTACCACTCACAACTTAGTACCTTTTAGTAATTTACCCATGTTAATATGTTTCTATTGTAGATTATTCTACGTTGTTACACTAAATATTTGGCATTAAATTTATAACGTGTATTTGTCACACTTGATATTGGCGAAATTACCTACATAGGCAGAGGCCATACCGGAAAGAATCAATCAAGCCAGTTTTATACATTATATTCATCCGAACAACGGGCTACCTGGCTGCTGGTAAGAGTTGCGTTTATTATTTGTGCATATCGTACCTTTACAGATAAAAATATTGATTTTTAAATAATTTTAGGATGTTTTTTTTCACTAACTTTGAAGGTTATTAAAAAAAAATATTATTGAAAGAAATTTTTGGTATTGACCATAATGTGGTTGATGCTATTTTTTGGATATAAAAATAAAAGTAATCTTAACCCATGTTAGAATAGCAGTAATTTTATTATTACTATATATAGATATAAATAAGTACAAATTTTATCTTTCACACTAATTCAGTTATTAACTCAATATTTAGATCGATTTATTGCTATAAAAATAATATGTGTATAGAATATAGCTATAGTTATAGTTTAGTGCAGTACTGGCTGCACGATAAAGATAGCGATAATTGTGGCAGCGTGTGTTATCGACGCATTTTTTTTTCGAATTCTATACGCTGTTGACCTGGTAAGGTCTTTACAGCTTCACCGAACTATTGAGTCGAGCGCTGAAGGCACTCAACCGACTTGGGATGTTTGGGCGACCAATTCAAGGGTACACGGCACACCTCGGCTTGGGCTGTCGCCTGTTTTGTGCAAAAATCGCGACCTATCTAAGCTAACCTAAGCTAAGCTATCTAGATATACGTATATACGTTATTGAAACATGCATATGTTGGTACAGGCATGCTTGGTAAGCATGCCTGCCTCAACAACTTCTATATGTATTTTGTGTCGGAAAAAAATCTCTAAACTATATAGGATAGGTTAGGATAGGGAAAAGTAAGGGTAGAACTCTGTCATTTATTTCTCTGCAAATGAAAAACAGTGTGTAAACGTGTAGGCGTGCACGTGTGTATATGCGATGTGTGTGATGTAATGTTATGTGTCACTGTATTGCGTGAGCAGCCTACTCAAGGGCTTCCCGCCGAGGGAACGGACCTAGGCTTGAACCGTTACCGAGAGGGGCTTAATCTGATGTGCAGGAGTGAAATTTATTCCCAGATCACGGCGGCGTAATCTGTGGTTTTGCGGGCGTGGGCGTGAACACCCTCTGTTTGAAGAGACAGGCTGGTACTGATCTTTCGCTGACTTGATAGAATCAGGAGGGAAGGTAAAAATGTGTCACGGTCGTCTTCTATATTGCGCAGCGTTGGGTACGGGTTCATAGTTTGCGGCGGATACCACTAAAGGGCTGGGTTGATTCGCGGCTTTATCGAAATAACTACGTGTGAGTCATTTTATATACGCCCAGACAGAAAGCATCTCCAGGTTACTATGGGGATCCTTTTTCCGGACGTACCATGGGGCACCGATGATTTTACGTAGGGTTCGGTTCTGGAGAACCTGGAACTTTTGAATACGATTTTGCGCATGTGCAAAGACCGAACAACTGTACGTCATAATCGGACGGATGCAAGTTTTATATAAAGTGAGTTTATGTCTGGGGGACATTTTACTCTTATGACAAAGCAAATGATAGAGACAACCCAAGACCATAGCGGCTTTGTTTCGCACTCTATCTATGTGTGAATCAAATTAAGTGTTTACCTAAAGTGACGCCGAGATATTTCATCTCACCGGCCCAAGTTATTTCGGTTTCGTATAGCCTGATGGTCGACGACGCATATATTTAAGATGGCGTCAATCCCAAGTCATACGTTTACGTTTATCGTTGTTTCATTGTATATAATGAAATCTTAATATCAATAATGTTTAAAATAATAATAAAATGAAATTTGTTCTTTGCTATGGAAAAAATAATTGGTTTAAAATTTATTATTTTTATTTATAAAATATATTAGCGGGTATATATATGATTGTTTATAAAGAAATGTGTCTGACTATAATAAATTTATGCTTTTAATTGCGTTTAAAAATTACTGAACAAAAATGTTTCTAAACCTATTCATAAATCAAAATGCCCATTGAAAATACAACGTTAACCGGCTACCAAGTGTCCTTTCGGGCTAATACCAACCTCTCACAGAAAACCGACGTGAAATAACAGTGCTTGCATTGTAGTGTTTCGTTTGGCCAGTGAGAGCGCCGGAGGTCCACCTCTCTTCCCGTTTCCTCCTTTGCCTTCCCTTACCCTCCCCCATATACAGGTTGGCAACGCACTTTCGACACCCCTGGTGTTGCTAGTGTCTATAGACGGTGGTGATCACTTAACATCACGTGACCCACCTGTTCGTTTGCCTCCTATGATACAAAACATATATATTGATATATTAAAGAACCAGATATTCTAAAATTCTTGTTCTTCCAACGTTGCCGCCTCTTGTACTAAGTTGTCGCAAAAAAGTCTAGTTACGTTAACTACAATTTTTTATTCTTCGTTATCCTGGAGCACCCCTTGCGTTTTATTGGCAAAAAGTATCCTGGATGTAGCCTTATAATATCAGTTATCACTGTGTTAAGTTTCGTAAAAATTTATTCAGTACTTTCAGAGTAATACGTGTTTAGATTCTAGACTTTAATCCTTTAACCTGGAGAACCCTTTGCGTTTTATGGAACAAAAAGAATGTTTGATGTAATCTCGTAATATTAGTTATCACTATGTCAAGTTTCGTCAAGATTGGTTCAGTAGTTTCAGAGTGATGCGTATTCATAGGGACAGATAGACAGACAGACAGACAAAAATTGTAAAAAGTTTATTTTTGGCTTCTATATCGATAACATAGTTAAACCTGATTAAAATTTTCAAAAAATATTTAATGTACTGATTTCGATTTGTTACAGTTTTATTATAGTATAGAAGATAGATTAGTCAATATAGTTTTTGCATTAACTCCAAATAAGTATAAGAACATCGCACGTACATAAATAATTATTTTTTATTATAGATTGTTTATCTCTATCGGTGTCTTTATATATGTAACGATTAAGACTGTAAGTACAAAAAGAGTAAATACACTAATTAGCATATATAAAACGTAAAATAAAATCATATTGTAACTAAATTGTTGATTAGCATCCATATCACAAAACTTGAAGGATTATTATCATATCTCGCACGCGCGTGCGAACTCTCACGAATAATAATTGTTAAGTGTGCGATGTATACCAAGAGAGATTCTTTGTATAATCAACAAAATATAAACTTTATTCTAAAAGTACAAGGATTGTTTTCCTTTGTATAATTAGCACATATTTTAAGTGTATATTGGACAGGGTTGTACTTGACGAAAGTTTTATTAGGACTATTTAGTTAGTTACAAAGCACTTTAAGTTATCTAAATGTAAATCTGTATCTATGTTGTATATGTATCTATACCATTTGTTACGGACAGCTGAGCTTAATGTTTCTTGTATATAAAATGTCTTCTGAGTCTAAATATTTCTCTTAAGTAAAGTATATCTTATATCGTGATGTCTCTTATGAAAAATATATCTTGAGTTGTAATGTCTTAAGAAAACTACGTAAGCAGAAGAGGAGCTAATAATTACTAATATAAAAATATATGTATATAATACGAACAAAGAAACTGTCGTATTTCTGAAGTAAATGGTTTTCTATGTACGTGTCTGTCGTTACTAGTAAAATAACATAGCAACATTCTGTTGCAATTAATATTATTATTAGGAAGTTCCTTACTCAAGAAATATAAATTACATATTTTTACAAAATAACCTAAACACAGAGCACCACGTATAAGTTATCTCAATACGAACCTGTACTCAGGATATACCTATCAAAGAGTAGACGACCGACGTTAGTGCCATTGTGACAGCTCTCAAAGCGCCTCCGATGGCACCACGGTGATTTGTTTCTAGTAACGAGTAGAGAAAAAAATGTGTGTGTAGGCTTACGGAAAACAGTCTCTGATTGGACATAAAAATTTCAATTAGTTTATAGGAGAATAAATACGTAGATCTATCGAATCTGTGGAACGTCATTGTTGTAAAGGACAAACTGAAAAATAAATGAAATTTAAAAGGCGGCCTTATGCTTCCTCATCCTCTCTCTCCAGTAAGTTTGTCTGGATGAAACATCTACTCCGCGAGCACGACATGAAGGAGGTCCTCGCCTTCCACGCCATAGTAGAGGTCGAGGAGAATCTAGGTCTTCTCACCGCACTAGCGCGCTTCCCGCCTATCGGAGCCACTATTCAGCGCCTCGCCCGGTCACCCTCTTTTAAATAAGTTTTAAAATTCACGGGTCTTAATAAAGTAAAACCACGCGGTCTATATCTCTCGTTTTTCAATGCGAGATCCCTTCGGACACAGCGCAATCTACTAGCTTACTCTTTGCGCGATAGACAGATTGACGTTTTCCTCATCCAGGAAACGATGTTAAAACCGAGTATGCGTAATCCGAGAATCGCGAATTACTGTATAGTCAGGAACGACCGTGTCACCCGTGGGGGTGGTACGTTAATCTATTTTAGGCGTTTGTTGTACTGCATGCCGTTAGATCCACCCGGGCTAACCAATATGGAAGTGTCAGTGTGTAAATTAGGTATGACCAGTCACTCGAATATTATTTTAGTTTCCGCGTATTTGTCACCGAACAAAGAATTGCTAAGATCCGATTTCAGGCGCTACTTAATTTAGGAGACTCAGTTATTATAGCGGGGGACCTCAATAGCGGGAACGTTATCTGGAATAGTCCGTGTACCTCTCGTAACGGGAGGATACTCGACGAATTAGGTAGGGTTCTCGCGTTTGACCCAGTCGGGCTGTAAAACCCTACCACCCCGCTTTCGCCATTGCCTCGTTCGTTATTCAGCAGGGTGCACCACGTGCAGGTGAGGTTGGCTTGGGTGTCTCAAGTCTTAAGATGTTACTCGACACCCCTTACACCCCAAAATCCGGCGGATACCCTAACCGTGATCACTTTCGATGAAGTTGCAGGCGCAATCAAGCGTCTCAAGCCTAGGAAGTCCCCAGGTCCCGATGGGATCAAGAACGAGGTTCTGAAACTCCTTCCTGATCGCATCATAGCTCTATTGGTCTGCGTCTTCAATGCGGCCATGTCCCAGGGTCACTTTTCGGCCGTCTGGAAAAAGACCGTAGTATTAGGTATTCACAAGCCCGGCAAGAAAGCTACGCTTCCCTTTAGCTATCGCTCCATTAGTCTGTTAGATACCTTAGGAAAACTTTACGAGCGGCTACTTCTGAACCGCCTCCAGTTCTCGATTACAGATTTAAAATTAATATCACCTCAGCAGTTCCGATTTCGCGCCGAACACTCTTGCACGAATCAAGTACACCGCCTCACGGAGTACATTTTCTCTAAATTTAACGCCGATCCAAAACGTAAACCGAAACGTACAATTGCAGTCTTCTTCGATATCGCCAAGGCCTTCGATAAGGTCTGGCATGGAGGGCTCATCCATAAATTATGTAAATCTCGCGTACCCGATAGGTTAATTCATATTATTCGTGATTATCTCACTGATAGGACATTCCGCTTCAGAGTGGATGATGAACTATCGCTGTCCCACCCGATATGCTCAGGTGTGCCATACAGCTCCATACTCGCGCCCACGCTCTTCAATCTGTTCATCAGTAACCTACCTCGGTCTCTGGGGGATGAAGTAGGTTGTTACGCTAACGATACCGTTATTTACACTTACGGATGGCGGTCGGACTTTCTTAGGAAGCGCATCGAAAAAGCCGTTCATACTCTCGGTGAATGGTTTCGTCGATGGCGCATAGAAGTTAATCCCGATAAGAGTGCCGCAATACTCTTCGATCCCACGAAACGCGTTAATAAATTTGAGCCCATCAGGCTATACGGAATCGATATCCCTTGGGTCGAAGAGGTCAAATATCTCGGTGTTACATTAAATAGACTTTTAAAGTTCAATTCACATATAGTCAGAGTGCGAAATAAAGCCGCTATGGTCTTGGGTCGCCTCCATCCGTTGCTTTGTCATAAAAGTAAGATGTCCCTCAGACACAAGCTCACTTTGTATAAGACGTGTAT
>JACEII010000041.1:3413727-3437162 GCA_014332785.1 Antheraea mylitta
ATTTCTATTGTATTTATGTAACAGAGCAAACCTTCCGGTCTCTTGATACTTTGTACATAAATAAAAATGTATGCATATCTTTAACACAAAAGAAAAATATATATCATAATGTAGATTACATGAAAAAATTGTATTACCAGATGTTTGCTAGTTCCGAACTTGGAGACACGGTAGTTTAGAAGTTAATGTGAGTTCTTTTTCATCGTATAAAGTTACAATTTTAAGAAAATATAGTGGGACTCTTTTTAACTTCGATTATGATATCGTTTCTAACATTTGCAGCAATATTTATCTTTATACGGGTAATGTTATATCATTAATATCTAACATGATAACTGCAGTTTATTTTCTAAGTACGCTTTAATCGAAATATAACGTTGATTACAAATATAAAAATGTTTACCGAAGTTTATTATGTCAAAGTCATCGTAATGTCGGCCAATAAATATCGAAACAACAGTTATATGACACTTGATAGGTACATGTTGATACCGGAACACGAAGTGAGATACTATCACTATATAGATAATTGTTTGCTATTTAGCAACACTAATATTTCGATATATCGAAAATTATAATTCTACCACTGAAGTCTAGAAATAATTAAATGTGTAAATAATAAAAAAATTCACAGAAAATTAGGAATCTCACGTAAAGCGGCCATGTGTATAAAGCAATTTCGACATTCAAATTTCGATCTCAAATTCGATTTACTGATGCTCTATAGTTAATTATTCTATATGTTCATAATAAATATGTTAATAAATGAGAATTAGTTGATTACATTCCTTATATTGTCACCCTCACAGAATTACTTCTTTATTGTAATAATCTAATTTTCAATTTATGTGTCAGCTTTATCCAATTTACACATTTTTGTTAACATTAATAATAATAGGGGAAGTTTATTATTTCATACATTGTGTAACCCTCTAAAGAGTCTAAAGTGTCACAGCATGTTTTTGGCTTTCGAAGACAAATACAATTTTTATCGTCTGATCTCTTATTTTTAATATGTTTTCTACTTTTAACATTTAACGTACGAAATGGTAAGACATTAGAGATTAAATTTATTTGTCTATATACAAAATTTAAATCTTACTTATGTCATTAATTTTTATAATACTTTATACATAAGTAAACTATATCATGTGTGCTCGCATTATTTTCTGAAATTAATAAATAAATTAGAAAATTGCAAAAAAAAAACAAAACCAGCAATAAAGTGTTCAAAATAAGTTAATAAAGTTTATAAATATAGCCTAAAAGCAGCATTGCTGTTTGTAAATAATTTTACTACAACAATCCTTACTCATTACTACCATGTATAACAAAATATTGTGTACTAATATTATAAAGCTGGAGGACTTGTTTAGTAGGTTGAACGCGTTAATCTCAGGTACTGCTGGCCCGATTTGAAAAATTCTTTCAGTGTTAGATAATTCATTTATCGAGGAAGGCTATAGGCTATATATCATTACACTAAGGGCATTAGTAGCAGATCAACAATGAAGAATGTTTCAAAATCGGGTTTATTTTCCTCTTGAGAGCTTCCGCTGAGTTTTAGTGTTAACCCAAAGTAACTATTCCACACGAACGAAATCGCGGAGAGAAATTAGTTCCAGATACAACCCGCGAATGAACGGAATTGTTTGTTTTCCGTATAGCTTAGTTTGATATAACCTAATTCACTTCACAACTTCACGCCGCGTTGATGATTGACAGGCCGAAGGGTCACGTCCCGAGCTGCGTGCGAGTTACAATACTAAAATTATACCAAGAAAAAGTTTATGAATTGTGTGTTATATAATTTGTTTATTATAAATACATTAATAAACAATAAATCGAACTTAGTAAGACAGTTAAAAATTAAACTCGTACTGTATATACATATTATTTTGACAATGAAAAGAATTCTAATGTGCACTATTTTTCATTATTTTACCGATTACCAATTAATTAGTATAATTAGTATTTGAATCTGTAATTGTATTTGTATTTTTGTAAATAAATAAATAAATAAAATAATGAAAATAAATAATAATGAATTACCATTACCAATTTTATTTATTTATTTTGCAATAGACGGACATAAACAAGCCTTTGCAGAGCAACCACGTTGCTTCTTACTCTATGTACAATTCTAAAATTTTCCTAAAACAAAATCTGTAGAAATGAAGGGAAATTAAAAACTTACATTACGGCTAATAAATAAACTGAATTTACCATTTTGCATCTAATATTTGAAAAGAATAAATAATGAAAGGGCATATTAATAAGGAATTTAAATGAAGTAAAATCTGTCTATTGTTTAATAGGACATTTTGATCGCTATACAATAAAGTTGGTAATGTGTACAGTCCTTACAATAATAAGATTTCGAAAAGGTTTAGCGTAAACAATAACAAGTTTAATATAGGCACCGTGGTGTTCGCCAACTTTACTTTCGAGTTTCTTCGGCGTAAAAATGGCGATTGACTTGTAGCGTCGAATCGTATCGTAAAATAACTAAATAGCATGCTTGATGGGACATGATTTTCAACAATAAAAGGTTATAACATAATAAATATACATGCATCTGTTAAACCAGAAATTTAGAAGAATGTGAATATTTTCGAATACGTTCACTTATTTCGTTTCATTTTACTCGCTAAAACTTTCTTTAGATCTTTTACGAACTGACCACGTTAGTGGCTTGACGGGCGTTTACAGCTTCACGGGTAAATATTTTTAAAATAAAATACTGTGAAATTAAGATCGGATTTTGATTAATTAATGTTATCTACACATTTAAATAAAATTGAAGTGTGTATTGGTGGCTGGAAGGTTTTAAAAAAATTTTACTGGCATAAATGGATTTTTTCAGAGTATTATCCTAGACATATCACTGCATTTTCACATAAAGAATGAGTAACAATAATAAAATTTAATTAAGGTAATTGAAAATTGATAAAATGTTTATAATGTGTAAGTACTAAATTATAAAATTACAATTAAAAAACAAAAGACAGCACACTATTAATCCAGACAAACTACGTACTTATTAAAAGCTAACTAAACCATTTTCACGAGCACAAAGTAGCGGGTAGCAAATAATCTTAAATAAACACTATCAAAATTAACACAACATCAAACAAATCAATTCAATGAAAGTCAAACAAGATATCACATAGCGAGCGATCCCACACATATTAAATTCGGCTCGGTTCGGACTACAATGTTGCGTAGCTACATCAGGAGTGTCACAAGTCAATCGACGCTTTAAGCTGATATTAATCAATAATGCAAAGTTCGATTTATGTGTCAACAAACGAGAAGCAATTTGGAGTTTTTTGTTTGCTTATTCTAAGGGCTGCTTTTGTTATGTTCGTAAAAGTAAGCAAAGCGTTCGATGATTGACATGTTAACGCGGTCGCGTGTGAGATGAATTGATAATACTATTTAAGTTTTATAATTATTTATCGACGACCCCTATTACAATACGTCCTAAAATTTCTCTTAGAAATGTTTATTCCTCTTAATACCAAATAATCTGTATACGCAAATAACATTGATCAAAACCTAATCTAATTCAATCTTCAATTATATCCTTTAATCAGTATTCAATCCAGTTATAATAATTCAGAATATTTAAAAATAATAGTAATAAATATAGTTCGCAACAGTCACTTTTCATTGCATTATATGATTTATCAGTAATACTTTCAGAAATGATTCCGTAGTTCGGTGAGGCTATGAAGGCCGTGAAACAATAGCGTAGTCAGTTCGAAAAAAAAAATGAAAATAAGTACACCTATCATAAAAATAGTGTAGAAACCAAACGAACATGTGGGTCACCTAATGTTAAGTGATCACCGCCGTCCATAGACACTAGCAACATCATAATGTTCACTCAATCAATCATTCCAAAGAACTTATCAAGGCATTTAACCAGCGATATGCTGGTTTTAGTGAGAGCACTCACTAGACACTGTTGTCTTAGAAAGCATTTGTACAACATCGGTGTCCAGAGCACAAGAAAGTGTAGATTCTATGATAGTGTGGAGGAGACCCCCAAAATTCCTCTTGTGTAAATGTGATCCACTAAAGCCTACACCAAACTAGATTCTGGGAAAGCATGTATTGCTTCCGGATGAGGTACAGATGCTCTCAACCAAAATAGTCCTGCAGTTCTTAAATGCTATAGAACTAGGCGGGGGCTTTAGTAATATGGGACGATCACAATAGATCACTACTGGTCGCAGTGATACAGGACTAAGACCTGCATAGCCCCTTTTTCCAGGATAAAAAAAGAAGCACTGATACTTCACGTCGGTGTTTGTAGGTTGGGTGGTATAGTACCTCGGGCGATCCGACCCATTAATGCTGAAACCAGTAGTAACTTCAGCGTGGCTCTATCACCTACAATAATGATGACGAATGATGAATGATGCACACTCTATCAGATGGGAAACGTAATTCTACCCGAGGTGGCTTAATGTTGAGTGGAGCTGAGTAAACCGTATTCATCGTCACCAATTCGAATGTAACGGTTTACATTATTTCACTGTTTAATGCGTACTGTTTAATATTTTCACATTTTATCTATTTCCAAATTCAAATATTTTGACAGTCGGTAAACTTAATATCAAGGAATTTTTGGCGGGATCTTGGTCTGTCAAGTAGTGGTTTTTTTATATTTTATTCAAAATCTTGTGGTATTTGACTCTATATTTTGTAATATTGGTGGTGTCTTACATGACATAGTTCGGTTATTGTGCATAAGTAAAGTAAATGAGAAATAATACTACTGAGCGTGAATTCTGAGATACCACGAAAACTCTTTGAAAAGATTTAACAAGGAGGTGGCCTTCTTGGTAGAAAATTGAAATTATCATAAGACACTTGTTGTATTATTACCTACTAATGTATTATGTAATGTAAAAAAAATGTAAAACTAATTTATTTTATTACTTAATAGCTTCTACTCGCAACTTCGTCCGCGTGGAATAGTTACTTTAGGCTAACGCTAATACGTAGCGGAAGCTCTCAGAAGAAAAAAACCTATTTTAAAACATTCTTTATTGGTGCTCCACTTCTATTGGTCCTTTTCTTTTAACGTGGGTAAATCCTTTATGGATACCCACCCTCCCGGGGGAGAGGGTGGGTTATGTCCGACTCGCACGGACTAAAACCCCACGGTGTACCCACCGACCGTAGTGTTGGGGCGGCAAGGGATCGTTCTAAGCTATTCCCTTAGATAGCCGCCCCAACGGTCCGCCCGGAGGAAGGTGGCCGCCGGGCTCCTACCTATAGAGAGGCAGTTGGGTACACACCAGCTGCCTACCCTCGTCCGCCGGACCTGTGCAATGAGGGGATGAGCCCCCCGACTACATCCCCTCAGGCTCGGCTACGGTGGCAGGAGGAGTTGGGCGAAGCGCCGCCTTCTCCTGCCGGTCCTCTGTTGGCGAAGACGGCCACTCAGGGGGTCCGCCTCGTGGGCCCTCTCCGCCGCCTCCTTTTGCGAGATGACTTCCTCGCAAAAGGAGGCCACTACTCGCCACGCCTGCTCCACCTCCCACGCAACACACTCAGAGAGAGTGTGCTGCGCAGTATCCTTCTCAGCGCCGCACTCATGGCAGGCGGTGGTCGGCTCTCTGCGAGCGATCCGGTGCAGATACCACCCGAAAGAACCGTGTCCGGTCAGCACCTGCACGAGCCTGAACGACAAGGAGCCCCATTTCCTCCCATTCCACTCCCGTATGACCGGGCGGATGGCGTCGACGGTGTACATCCCGAAGCGCACGTCCGCCAGGTCCTGCATCCACCGCTCTACCGCCTCCTCCCGCAACTCCTGCCTTTTGGCCTCTATTTTCCTGGAAGCCGGAGGCTCCCCACTACGTTTCCTCGCCGCCGTTAATTCGTATGCGGCGGTGAGAACTCCTGCCTCCAGCTCCCAAGGAAGGGAGCCGGCGAGCGTTAAAGCTGCCGCCGAGGAAACCGTCCGGTACGCCCGGATAGCCCTCAGCGCCACCGTGCGCTGCGCATTGCGAAGCGCGCGCACGTTGCCGGCACCAAGGGCATCTGCCCAGACCGGTGCCCCGTAAGCGGCCATCGCCCGCACGACTCCCATGTACAGTCGGCGGCACCTGACCCCCAACCCCCCAATATTGGGGAACAATCGGCCGAGTGCCGCCGCCGCCCTAGCAATTCGTGGCCCGAGCCCCGCGAAGTGGGGCTCGAACCACCAGCGCCCGTCCAGGGTGAGGTACTTCATTTGGGCCCCCACCCTGATCCGGGCTCCCTTCTCCATAATGTGGGCCCCAGGTGGTGGCCCCCGCCGAGACCCATGAAAGAGTATGGCCTCGGTCTTCTCGAGGGCCACCCTGAGGCCCAAACTCCTTATATGCCCGACCACGAGGGTTGTGGCCATCGTGGCCAGGCGCTCCACCTCCCTCCATTCGTCACCCCGGGCTACGACTAGGGTGTCGTCAGCGTAGCAAATTAGGCGCGCTCCATAGGGAGCGCGCCGCGGAGCACCTAGTCGTAGCCCATGTTCCACAAGAGCGGCCCCAGGACCGACCCCTGTGGAACCCCCCGCCTTGTAGCCCGCCGGACCATTCGCCAGTTGCCATCGACGTAGGCGATCTCCCTGTCTTCCAGGTACGCCTCCAACAGCCGTTTCTAAAAATGTTGAGAGTTGTGATCCGTCAGCCGCGCTGGACGCACGCATTCGTTTGTACGCGCCAGATGTTTATTTCTACAACGCAGTACTGTCGAGTGAGTCATCACTCGACACTCTTGTATTTTGGAACTGCGATTACTTCCAAGAAACGCACCTGTGTTAGAAACCTTGTTCTATTGCTCTTTTGAAATTCGATTAGTTCCGTGAAACGCAGCTGTGCGAAGTGTAAACCTTTCTTTTTAGTTTTGTGCTACTTTTAGTTCGGACTCCGGAGTCCGTTAAATTCAAAAGACACGCCCCCCGGCCTCTCTGGCAGGGAGGTTTTTAATGTCTTCCCCTGCCCCGCTCCACTCCTCAGGCCCGGGTATGGCCTCTCGTAGTGAGATTCGGCTTTTAGAAGCTGAACTCGCTAGGTTTCGCGGCTTCATCGGAAGCAACTTTCCCTCCCTAATAGAGAACTCGACGCGTTTACGAAGAAGTATCGCGCCGAGCACTCTTTCGCGATGCCCGCTCCACCTCTGCCATGAGTACACTCGTGGGTATTCAGGTAAAGGTAGCTACCCCTACTATTCACAGTAAACTTACGCGTTTCCTGCGCGATAATAAGTTTGCTTTTTTCACCCATGCGCTCGAAGAAGAGCGTATGCTGCGTATTGTCATCCGCAGAGTCCCTTCGGAAATCCCAGTCGATGACATATACGAAGACCTCAGGGAACAGAAGTTCCCTGTCAATGAGATGCACCGTATGCGCTCCCCGCACACTAGAATGCTCTACGATATGGTGTTGGTCATTCTCGACCGCACCGTGGAGGGTAAGAAAATATTTAATCTCTCGACCCTCTGCGGCCTCTCCGGCGTCACCGTAGAGCCGCCGCGCAAAACGTCCATACCCTCGCAGTGTCACAACTGCCAGGTGTACGGACACTCCGCACTTAATTGTTACCTGAAACCCAGGTGCATTAAGTATCTCGGCGACCACTCCACTAAGGAGTGTCCTCGCACAAAAGACTTGCCCTATCCTCCGAGTTGTGTCTTGTGCCGCGACGTGGGTCATACCGCGAATTATCGCCGGTGTCCCCGCGCCCCGCATACAAAATAGCCCCGCTACGCTATGCAGGTCTCGCCGTCTAAGGCGCCTGTGGCGTCAACCCGTCCCCGATCTCCGCCTCTTAACTCTAGAGAGGCTTTCCCGAACTTGCTGAGCACATCTCGTGCACCGGTAACACCCGCTCCCGCGCCTAGCGTGCCCCTCCGCCCTGCACGGGCCCCTCAGGCCCCGTGGGCCCCCAAGATCGCGCCCCAGCCTGCTCTTCGTCCTCAGGCGGCTAAGCCTTCACAGGCCGACCCCGCCCTCTCCTTCAAATTATCTGGTATGGACTGGTCAGCACAGCTCTTAGTCTTCCACAAGATCTCGGAGATCTCCGCGTACGATGAAGTAGCAAACGATCCAAAACAGGGCACTATTCGTGCGATCGCGAAGTTTCCCGCCATCGCGGCTACCATTCAAAGGCTCGTGCGCGCCGCCGTCTCGAAATAATAATTATTTTTCTCAATATAAGATAGAGTAAACTCGCGTGTTTATATCTATCTTCCCCTGAAATCGATAAACAATGTCGTTATTTCTATTTTTAGATACCGGCGCCGGCGCCGTTCGTTTAATCTGTAAATTCGATCTTTTCAATTCACGTGGCCGGCCACGTCGCGGACCCCTCCCTCGTGCGTTACGATGCAGGCCCCTCACGTTTTACTCCCGCACATACGTCGCGTCATCTCGGCAACGTCTTTACTCGAGATTACCCGGGTCATCACAAAGATGTTGCTATCGCGATACAGTACATACCACACCAATTATACACACACACACAGATATTCAGACATGCACCTTTACACAAACTGGTGGAAGGGTTTACTTTTTTTCCTTATTCGAACTGAATCGAGTAGTTTAGTTTGTTTCTTTCCGATTTACAAGTTGTGTTTTTGAATCATGCAATTATAATTGTATGATTAAAAAATGAATACATGTATAGCTTACCTTAGTTTAGCTAGGTCAGATCGGGTTATTTCCGGTAACAGCCCAAGCCGAGGTGTGCCGTGCACCCTTGAGCATGTTACTTAAACAAAATCGGCTGAGTGCCTTGAGCGCTCGCCTTAGTAGTCCGGTGAAGCTGTGAAGACCTAGTAAGGCCAATAGCGTAGTCAGTTCGAAAAAAAAATATTCTAATAATGTTTGAAATGTATTCTATTACTTATTTCTAGACATAGGTGGTAGAGCCACGCTGAAACTATTACTGGTTTCATCATGAATGGGTCGGCTTGTCCGGGGTAGTACCACCCCTCTCACAAAAAACCGATGTGAAACAACAGTGCTTGCATATTTTTTGTTTCGTTCGGTCAGTGAGAGCTCCGGAGGCCCACCTCCTTTCCTCTTTCCTTCTTTCACTTTCCTTCCCCTCTCCCTCTCCCATATACAGGCTGGCAACGCACTTGTGACTTCCCTGATCTGATGATGTCGCTAATGTCTATGGACGGTGGTGATCACTTTACATCACGTGACCCACCAGTTCGTTTGCCTCCTTTGATATAAAAAAAAACAGCAGCAATAATTTTTTTCATGAAAATCGAAAAAGTACAGACAAATTAGATTTACATTCTTATTATGTGTATAGATTCCATAGTACACTTGCAACAACTTTTGCCATAGAAATCTAAAATGTACAGAGACAAGATATCTATACGTGAAGCAAAATCTTTGTACCCCTTTTTAAATCATTATCCGTGAACGGGTGAACTTGAAATTTGGCATAGTTAAAGTTTATATGACTATTTTCGAAATGTCTACGCTATTGACCCAGCAAGGTCTTAACAGCTTCACCGGACTACAGTTTATATGACGGAGAAGTGCAGAAAGCTGTTTATTTTATATAAAATGCATTAGAAGTACATTAAATTAATTAAAATATATACACTACTCACACTACTGCTTGAATTTTACACAACATATACACACATGTAAATAAAAAGACATTTTGACAGCCGTCAATAATTACGAAGTTCAAAAGAGGTTGTGAAGGAGGTTGCTATGCTCGACTGTATGTATTTTTTAACTCTTACGTTACATTTACCATTTTTCATCCTACATTCAACAATGATATTATAAAATGTAACTATTAACGTAATGTTTATTATTTTTTATGGTGAACTCACTTCAAATGATTATTTAATAAAAAAAATGAGCCAAATAATACTTTGTATAATCAAAATAAGAATTTTGTTCATAAAAGTAATCCATCACTTAGACCTCCGTGGTTACAATGTTGCAATTCAACCTCATGTAGCAACAAAGAATAATTTATTTTCTTTATTTTCGTAAAGTTATGTTTGCTTAAAATTTGGGAGCTTTACCATGTGATTTTTGTTTCAAATCTATAATTAATTTCAATTTTCATTTACACATTTTTTTTTATGTTTATATAATTAAAGATCATGGCAAATGGCAAATAACTGAGTAGCCATGATGAATCCTTTTATTATAGAAGTATACCCTTTGACAAAAGAACCCTAATACAGTTCAAACTTTACAAAATTAACTATGGTCGAATTTCGACCACTGGGCGCCCACTAGTACAGTCTTCATATACGTACAGATAGATTGAACAATGGCAGTAATAATATGTAGGGTTGGTTGTTAAAAATAGAATAAAAAAAATCTTTTTATGAACTGCGAGTATGTAGGCTTATGAGCAAACACAAAAAAAAGAGTCGTCGAATTTTCGACGAGCGCAATCTGTCGCGCGGCACGTGTTCGCCGTGTAAACATTGCCCAACTATTGTCTGAGGGCTTCAATAGTTCTTTTGTGCAAATGGGGCTATGGTACTGATGGTGCACTGTACACTCTGCATCGGCATTGTACTTAATATACTGCTCTATCGTCAAAAATATTTTTCTGAATTGGACTTTTCGCTTTCCATTTTTCATGTCCCGATATGAAAAATATTCGAAGCGATGATGCCTGGGATTTAAATTATTTTTTCCAAAATCGACCATGACTTTTTGAAGAGCAAAGTTTTTTTGTCAAACAGTGAACGACAGTATACCGCGATAACGCGGAATTGGCTTTTGCACGGCTCTATTCGGCATCTATCAAAATGAAAATATTCTTTATTCAATTTAGGCCCTGAGAAGGCGCCCATGAACGCCAAAGCTACCACCGGTTCGTAAAACAACCTACTCATAGAGAAGAAGTGGCAAGAAACTCGATCTGGTTTATCTCTTTATGTTATATATTTTAACAAAACATAAATAATTACACTCGTTATTAGTGGACGCACAGAGAGGAACGTCATTTCCAAACATCATAATCGTTCATATATTGATCCACCCTATAGCCTTTAGATATTTAAACTCGCTTGGCATGGTTCTTGAACTCACTATCCGGCATATCGGTAATGTGTTTTGGGACTTTGTTATAAAAACTAACACTATTACCTTAAAAACTATTTTTGAACTTAGTGAACCTGAAGCATGGCATGACCAGTTTGTTACTGTTTCTAGTATTTAAATTATGTTGGTGTTTGACTAGATCCGACATATCTAAATTTTTGCGGACATACATTAAATTATCAGGAATATATTGGGAATATCTTCAAGGAAGGAAAATTATCAAGAATAATATATATAAAACAATAATATATAATAATTACGTCTTGTAAGGTAAGGAGTTCGATGATGGTTCATTTGATAACGTGTTCAGACACTGCGTCGATGGACTTAGTTTCGAATCCTAGCAACCAAGTCCGGTGCTGTCGGTAAAGGAAAACATCGTGGTGAAACCAGAGCTTTGTGGTAGGTCTTTTTCTAAGTCCACCTGGCTTGCCACCTCCCTCAAGATCAAAGTTGGTCACCAAGAAACTATTTGTGTATTCCGGCAGGTTAGTAGTCAGTCTGATTTCTGTCTTCAATCTGTATATCACTTTAGACTACATCATCATTTAATTTCAGATGAGTTTGATCGAACGTTAAAATATAAAGTATAAAAAATATTTCTATTAATACATAATACAATAATATAATAATATGATGTATACTATGTTTTTCTAAGTTTTCACTTCTATCGTATTGTCATAAGCTGACGTAATTTTTTTTTATCGAAGTCTGTTAAAAGTCTGTAAAATCTTTTAGACAGTGACTAGCTGATTATAAGTACACTAAATAATAAAGATTTAAAATTCTTTATCCGTCGACGTTGTCACGTCACCTTACAAGACCTAACCTAAATAGCCTTAAACAGAGATTTCACGAAACGATGGTAATAAGCACCAAAACAACCGTGTATATGCAGCTTTAGTGTTCACACAAATAACTTACCATCAAACATAGATCTTTGTGTTCTATGTTCTAGATGGGACTTTCATTTGAAACAATTCGTTGTATTCTAATGTGGTTACGAAGCTACACTTATCTATACAGCGCCGACAAGCGTTTGGCGACAGATTTTCAACTTGAGAATGTTAGCTAGCCAGGTGGACTTGGAAAAGGCCCTATGGTATGGTTAAATTACAGTGTTTTCCTACACCGAAATATCGAACTCAGTTACAAGGATCTGATCCTACGTCAATCAAAACATGGTCCAACAAGCTATCAACCAAGCCATCATCGCTTTCTAATCTACTGACTAATGTTCCAACGAAGCTAGCTGATGAAAATATAACTGACTAGCCTCTACCCATGACTTCGTTCGCGTGGAATAGATGTACTAACACCAACACTAACACGCAGCAGTTCTCAAAAGGAAAAAACATCCCGATTTTGAAACATTTTTCATCTGTGCTCCGCTCCTATTGATATTAGATGATATATAGCCTGTAACTATTCTCGATGAATGAGCTATATAACACTGAAAGTTTTATTCAAATCGGACCGGTAGTTCCTGAGATTACCCCCTACAACGTCACAACATCACAACGTCACAACATCACAACGTCACAAACTCACAAACTTTACCTCTTTATAATATTAGTATAGATTATTGTTATATAAACCAACAAGCTGTGCCCACAACTTCGTCCGCATGGAACTTAATGCAAAATAAAGTCTTTATTTACTTACTGTATGTTAGATATAATTGATACATAAGACTTTGTAAGAGATTGAATTGCATTTACTCACCTACTCTTTTCTCGTACTTACCTCGAGCAGGCATTCAAATTACAATAACTTTTAATAGAGTAGACCGATTTTAATGAATCAAAAACTAATGTTACTGGAAGATATTCTTTATAATTCTCTTTAAGGGGTTTTATCGTGGACGTAGAACTTTAGTAGAACACTACTTACTACTACTACACTACAACTACTACTACAAACAAAAAGACAGACATTTCTAACACTGATTGAAGCATATTTTCTCACTTCATTTTAAACAGCTGATAAAAAAAGGTTATCACAATAATCTAGAAGTGCAGACACATTAGATTTACTTTGTTATTATATGTACAGATGTAAATAAATTTCTATCAGTCATGTGGCAAACGACACATGTTGAAGAAAAACGTAAGTCGCTGCTAATTGTACGTAGTTCCTAATGGCTATTCTAGCATCTATATTAATTTCGACACCGTCTACGCACTAACCTCGATTCGTTACGCACGCTTTTGAATTAGACACACAAGCTGCTTTGTTTCGAAAATAGATCAGTAGATATCATTTTAACACTATAATCATACTCTCGTCTGCCATATCGGTAGTTTTGTTACAATTCTAAGATACATATGTTTGCTCAGTTTTTTTTTATCCACAATACTTGATTAGTGTACAATGATAAAAAAGAAATGTGTTTCGTCATGACCAAAAGGAATCTATGAGTTTTTATTAATGGATAAATGAATGCTTTACATTAATGGTTTTTTTTTTATTTTAATTAAAATTTACCCCAATGTAATTGTGATGTTTTCCGTGGAATGCTTTGACTGCTAGTGCACAAGGGAAGTAAATTATAAATAAATAGCTAGAAACATGACAGCAAAATTCTTCAAACACTTTTAATAGTTTCTTGTTAAAGCAAACTTTGAAGACTAGAAATACAAACATTGACATTGGCAAATTGCTCTGCAGCGCTAGAACAAGAAATAGAAAAAAACATCAAGGAGTTTTAGTGCGCGATCATAACCTGTTAACTAATAGTTTTTATTTTCAATTCATAAAATGTTATACCGAAGAAAAAAATCCGTTAATTGTATTGTTTAATATAGTTGATACTTTACTCTAAATAATTTGTTAACTGTGTATATATGAAGTGGATTACAAATAATAACATGGAACACGAATTATGACGTATTACAAATCCTGGAATAAACTAGCAATAACTACTTTGTAAGGAGGCTGACGTCACCAAAATTCCAACTTTATACAAATAACGACGTTTTGATGCCAAAATAAGAACAAATGAGGAGCCTTAATAAACTACTCAACATTTTTTTTTTCTCGATCTGACTACACTATTGACCTAGCAAGGTCTTAACTGCTTTACCGGACTACAAAAACACCAAACAAAACACACAACAAAACGCTTTACTAATATATGTGTAATAGGTTTTAACCGTATAACCCCAAAAACATATGGTACTCATTAATTTTACGTTGCTTTTGACACATTGCATGGTACTGAATATGTAGGGCATCAAATGTCATATAATTGTTTTGTAGTTACTGAATATGGTTTAGATTATAGGTCAAGAATATTAATTATTTAAAGTGTGTTATAATTTCATGTAATTAAATGTTTAAACATTTTTGTTTATATAATATATTATTAATTGGATTTTTTATCTACAAAATAATACTTAGAGAAAAGAACAGGAATTCGTGATATATGTACATACACACATCTCTGTACATAAAATATATCGGTCATATAAATAAACAATACAAACGAAGTCGCGAGTATCAGCCAGTTTTAAAAATATTACTTGAAAAATACACGCCCATAACTTTAGTCGTATTTTACCATGTAAGACATAAAACTTAAATTATTTTTTTCTACACAAGTGCTATTTTGTCGTAAATTAATCAATAACGATTGATCAATGGAATGTCGCTCAAGAAATTATAATTTAATTTGATTTCTATAAGATTGGAAGCGATTCTTTTTAAATAGAATTTGAATAGTGATAATTGTTAACAAAGATACTTTGGATAATTGGGTAATTTAGGTGTTATGGTTTCAGATAAACCGTTCAAAAGCATCCGTAGTATATTCATCACAGAATAAAAAGTGAGTTATAATTATATGTGAAATTAACAATTGTTAGTATTTAATTGACATAGTCATCATCAAAAGCCTGTAAGATGCCCATTGCAGGGTCATATGCCTATTCCCGGGAGAAGGTAGAGGCTTAATGGCCACGTCAGCCCACGACGTTTTAGTGAGTTCAAACTCCGAAAAATCCACAGTTCTGTGTTTTCCCAAATACAGTGATGTTACAAGAACATTTCTCAGGTTCAGGTTTCCTCACGATGTTTTCCTTCACCGTCAGCCAGTAGTGATACCAATTGAATTCCAGTGTTCGAACTTGCAAACATCAGATTGATTTTAAAAATAAATTTCTGATTGAAAATAACTTATTTTATATTTTAGCAAAAAAACACCGCAAAGATAGAACGGATTTTGTGCAGTTCTATATAACAATAATAAATGTAATGTCGGCGTGTAAGAATGCCACCGTTGGGCTAAGCCCATTGGCATAATCCAGCCAGCCCACAAAATGCCAGCAAAGTCAAACATTAAAAAATATACAATTCTATTTTGCTTCCCATACGAGAGTAACACAAGACAATTTCTCATATTCAAATATCTTTACCATAACTTTTTTCATCGTCAGTTGGACCGTTTAAATTAAAAATACGCCCAAAGTCCAAAAAAACTTTACACTTCTTATTCATTGGGATTTAAACCTGCGGAAATCGAATAGATACTCCAAACCACTAAATTACCTGCAATTAATTTGTAGTCTAAATCAAAAGTGTCAATGCCAGTCAAAAGTGATAAGTACAATATTAGACACTACCTAGTCACAGTTTCAAATTTAACTACATGAGCCAATTGATCTTCGAGACAAGTCGAATTGTTTAATTAGTGTTCGCGTGTCGCGCCCAATTTGCCCCTCGTCACAGTGTCTTTGTTACTTTTATGCCCAGTAGCGTAATCAATTATGATCCGCTTTTAAGAAACGTTCATAAAAGGACAGCGAACTTGGGTAATATTTTTCTTATTTACACTTTTTTTATTTTTTATAAGCCAGCGTTTATAATCTTGCTTGCTATAATCTGTAGATCGTCTCTAGTACATATAATAAAAGTGGATAGTCTGTGGATACTTCTCAACTTCTCTGTCATTGTTACTATAGTCAAACTTCTTTCCGATATATTCATTCTGGTTATATCATACATCCGTCTTATCATTCCCATCTTTGCCATGTAGTAATCATCTGTTGTAAAAGTATAGATTATTAAAGTAATAAAAAATGTATGCAGTTCACACCCGGTTACAATAAAACCTTTAAAATAATGATGAAATATAAACGATACGCTTCAAAAATTTCAACGCTGCTTATTATGATGCCTTTTCCCTAGGCTTTATTATATGCAGAAACACGCACACACGCACTAATATTTCTACAAACATACATACGTACAAAGCTCAGATAAATGATTAGTCAGTGCCATATAAAATGAGGAGACCGCGAAAAGGGAACATAAGAAATACTGTACAATGTATTCTGTCTCAACCTTTCGCACGTTAAATCCTATACATGTTATATGTTTGTTTCATTTTAATACCGTTTTACTTTTCATCGCATTTCAAATAACAAGTTTTCACTCCACAAATAAGTACTTTATCCAATTTCGAATAGATAAGGAAATTAGAAAGGAATCATATATATATTTAAAAAAAAAAAACATAACTGTAAATCTGTAAAACATCATTGCCATAGCAAAAGAAACTAATAAAACTCAAGAAAAGAGGTCATAATTTATATTCTCACTTCAAAGAAAAAAAATCCTGAGCTCAGAATACTTCCAACCAATACAACATCTAAGTAACGCTTTTGTGCTTATTTGGTGGAGATATTATACAGTAATCTTTAAATTGTTCCATCGGTGACTTCAGAGATTCTCGAACTGACTACGCTATTGACCTACCAAGGTCTTAACAGCTTCACCGGACTACGGTGACTTCAGTGATGTCACTTTTGTGTTGGTTGGTTTTGCCAATAACTTTTTTTATCAGAACTATCATGATGCCCTGTAAACCTCTTGGCATTTTAATATACATTGTCTGAACACCAGATGAGATAAACTTAAAGAGAATAACACTGGCAAGTTTATCATAATATCAAGCGAGTGGCAATAAGAATCCAGTTGAGTATTATTTATCAGCCTTTTCCAATAAAAAGTGTATCAAATTATTTCAACATTATGTGAGATATCATTATGTGATTTTTATTGGCTGGTTTTATACAGCGGCTTAGAGAACATATTCATCTTGACCTTACCTTATGGACATATCATGTAAAATACTTAAGTTATAAGGGTGAAGAGAGCCAATTCAAAAATTACTCGTAACCAATACGAAATTCAAATAATTTTTCTGAATTTTCCCAGTAATTAATTCTGTTAACCTATAATTGATGTGAGATACTAAGAGTCTCTCAATTTGGTCGGTATATCCTTGCAAAATAATAATATTCATTGATAAATAAAAGTGCCCAGAAATTTATCTATCTCCCTTACTCTTTTATAGAATTATTATAGAGAGAGTAATGCCGCCAATTGCTAAACATTGTGACATAAAAGGGATCGCGACGCGCGCTTCGTCCATGCCCTTTGAATTTGTGACTGAGTATTTGTCCCGAACTGATGGTGTAGTAAAATAAATAGGAGCCATTGGTTCCCACGTTCCTTATTAGATTGAATCAATGAAATTGAGAATAAATAGCCAACGATTTAACTTTGTCGTATGTCCAAATCCCAAACCCGAAGTTACTGTTTCTAAATCAGCAAATTTCGTTAATCGAATTGACCTTAACATTCTGTTTTTCGTTAAAGTGATTTCGATTCCGTTTAAGGTTATTTTTAAGTAATGTTCTAATATAAACAGTAAGTACGGAGGCAGCGATTAATTGATAGTAAGCTAGTCTATCCGCGGCGAGCATTTGCTAAACCTGTCTGGCGGCGGTGTCAAGGCCTTTTGAGGACAAAAGCTTTTGTATTTAAATACGAAAAAGGTTAGGATCTTCATTTTTACGCTTCGTTCTTGTGCTCTAATTAATATGTCATATTAGAGTTATATATTTTTACGCTATACCCTGTATGGTGTAAGGAAACATACATTAACAAATAGTATTTGCAATGTCTGAGCTGAATCTGAACTGAACTGAACTGAATCTGAAAATACATGGCCTTCTAAAGTATTTAATAAATAACTTTCATTTATTAATAGGTATAATATTTTGTTACTAATTCATTCATTAAATTTGGTACTATACACTATAGTTCAAAATTGCAGTCCTATTTATAACAAATGTATATAACAATAAATCTTATATTAGATAGATAAAAAGGTGCTCTACATGGTTCGTATCTTGGTCACCTAATAGCAAAGCAAAACTAAATAAAGATTCCTCAAAATATTTGAAAAGCAGATCTCAGTAAATTTAAATATGTACTTAACACTACAATAGTAATACAATTACTTCAATCAAATCAATTATAGTATCAACTTCAGAGGAACGTTTGTTGAAGATGAAAGCATATATGGCTACCGAAATTTTGGTGTTAATTTAAAATGCATACAAAATTGAGCTGAAAATTAAGACGTATAATACTGCAGTACAGAATGGAATATACATGATTTTATCATACCACTGAGCGAATTTGATGAGCCATAAAATGGTTGAAGCAATCTAAACAATCTAGTGAACGGTAACATGAGAAAGATTTCTTTTTAAATATTGTTTTCAGATTTCACAGTTATTCTGATCTATTATTATATATGTACATATGTCTGAAAAAGCCTACACCTATAAAAAAACAGTGCATGTATCAGTGGGAACACGCGGAAAAAACGAAACTTCTTTGACTTATTATATGTATTAAATTTGGTTTATATATTTGAGACTGCTCATAGACTATGTAAATCCCGTAGTATAAATCCTGTAATATTTAACTATACATTTACTCATTTTATTGTACTTCTAGATCCAAACAGACACTCATAAATATTTACACAGACACACAAATACATTACTAGCATCTATGTTAGTTACCGCAAAACGAGTAACGAAAAATTTTCCCTACCGTGTGTGTTATCTTTCACTCCAATTAAGGTGACTTTATACAGCCATATAACTTTCACCAAAACGATAATAAGAAATTTCTTCCTTGGAAAATATGCACGAGCGATTTGTTTAGAAACGAATCAGAGTGCACTGTAGGTATTGTCATGTTTTTAGGAACAATCTTCTCGGTCCACGCACAAAACCGTGACTAATTGACTTATACCAAATCTTTGGATATACTTAATACAAAAAATTGTAATCAAAATAAACTAAAGTAACATGTTTTAAACTTTGATTTAATACAGTTGAAAGTGAATTTATTGGATTTGATAAGCAATTTATAGTGTAAACATATAACCCAAACAGCTAAATGTATCGCTTTTTAATAACAATTGTGTCAACCGTCAAATCTAACGTCCTATAATATGTGTATTTTTTTGAAAATTGAATACCAGAAACCGTCTCATCCCATTTTTAGGTTTAGGTGTTCTTTATGAAATACTTGTGCTAAATGTAATGCTTCTGAAGTCTCTGGTTTCAGTTATATATTGACTGTCAGCTACTTTTAAGCATTTTATTAAGGTAGTTTGATCAAAAATACTTCATTTTTGGGATTTCAGTGCTATTTTTTTATACAATTCGGAATAATTAGAATGAATATTAATCTTATTTGAATTACTTTTTCTCTATTTCTACTGTTATTTTGCGGTCTGTGAAATATAAAAGTACATTTTGTAACATTAATCAGTCAATCAATTTGGGGCAATTTCAATAATTAGATTTAACGTAAATTAAGTTTAACATAGAAGTCAATTATATCCTGTAATAGGATATGGAGTATCTTTTGTTATTGCACACGATGGGATTATTTAGATAAATGTGTGTAAGAATCCTTCGGCTAAGCTATAATGATTTTAAACTATAATGATATATAAAGAATACTTAGTATGGACGTGAGCACGTTTAGCCGAATCTGATCTTCAATGAAGAGAGATGCTTCGTTCGTCTTAAAGTTTGCCGTAAGTCAGTCGTCATCAATATCCTTACATTAGGGTGCGTGCACATGGCATTTTCAATACAGGGGAGATGCGAGGGTGTACTTAACAACCGCATTATTATTAGCGCAACCGACCTTGCCAACTTGCATCTAGCGACGAGACCCGTTTCTGTATTAGTTTTTAAATAAGTTTACAAAAAAAAGAGCAGTTTGAAGCTCAGTGGATAGTGTACCCGCATCTTATATAAGTGACGGAAGTTCAAATATTCGCTGACCTTTTTGTTTTTTTGAACACACACACACAGAGACACTTTTACGCTTCTTAGTTGTTTGATGTTTCTAAGTGTGATTCTAAGTAAGAAAAAAATACTACATAATTCGTCTGTGATGATATATTCAATGTTCATTAGATTATTTTAGTAATGCACTCATTTAATTCAATTACACCTCTCGTATTAAATTCTATTTTTCATAATAATCCTATTCTTGGTGTATTTTACCATATTTATTGGTGTAATTTAGCGACTCCATTTAAGGAGAAACTATTCACTTAATAATGATTTAGTATTTGTACTAACTTCGAAAGGGAAATAGCGTTATCCTACCTGTTACAATATTCTCAATAATAATGAGTCCAGTGAAGCTGTGAAGGCCAGTAAGCCCAATAGCGTTGTCAGTTTGAAAAAAAAAATCAATAATAATTAAATCGTTGTACTAATGTGTATTATTTTATTCAAGCATATCTGTCGTGTTAAACTTGTAATTTTTTTTTATTGTAGCTCGGCAAAGTGACTGTACAATGCCTGATGGTAAGCATAGTACAATCCAAAAACAGTGGCGACCACCGAGAGACATACTATGCATCGCTGGTCACCGCTGTCATGCCGGCCTGCGTAAGTGTCTCTTCACGTTGCGCTTGAAGGACCCCATGTCATAGGAAGGAGGAAACACACTGGCCGGGAGATTGTTCCACAGCTTCACGGTACGGCAAAGATAGGACGTAGCGAACTTTTTAGTTCGTGCCCAGATAGGATTCACCGTAAAACTGTGGCTCCGAAGACCAGCGCGCGTGGTACGGTTATGAAAAGGAGAGGAAGGGATCAGATTGAATAGCTCATCAGAACACTCACCATGATACAGACGGTGATTTTTATTGATGATATTTATGATGATGATTTTTAGTGTAATTTAGAGACTACATTTAAGAACTGCATTGAATATGTAACTATGTACTATATATATACATATATATCTATACTAATATTATAAAGAGGTAAAGTTTGTGACGTTGCGATGTTGTGACGTTGTAGGGGGTAATCTCAGGAACTACTGGTTCGATTTGAATAATTCTTTCAGTGTTATATAGCTCATTCATCGAAAATGGTTATAGGCTATATATCGTCACGCTAAGACCAATAGGAGCGGAGCACAGATGAAAAATATTTCAAAATCGGAAAGTTTTTTCCTTTTGAGAACGCGAACGAAGTCGCGGGCAGAGGCAAGTTATTAATATGCCAACTTGTGGTAATTATAACTTGAAAAATCTAATATTGACACTAATTGATATCAATTATTTTTGAAATAACCGAAACCTATATTAATTTTCTGTCTCTCGGTCCTCTTTTCAAAATTAACCTTTGAATCGACCGCAATGACATTTGACGTAGAAAAAGCCTAAATCCCAGAGGAGGAGACACGCAACTTCGTGAATATATTCAAAAACATGTAGATGAATTCTCTGTGAAAACTATATTGTATAAGATTTAACTTTTTTAAAGTTTATACACTTGATTGCGTTTAATTAAAAATAGCTATAATAAAAAAATCTCACCTTATTTTTTACGTCCAACAAACAGAAAAATAAACGAACTCATAACACTGTCACTAAATAAAAAAATAATAAAAAAAAAATAAGTTTCAAACTTCGAACGCGGTGTCTAAATCGATCAGGTTACGTCAAGGAGGGGACGCCCGTACCCGACGGACAGCGCACGGACTCTGCCGGGAATGTCGGGATGACTGACGAGGGAAAGCTCAGCATAAAAAACAAGGGTTTTACACCATATACTCACCGGCATTTCAATTTTTTTTCTTTTTTTAATTCCGATAGTGACGCCGGTCATTTTTATAAAGATTAAAAGTTCTATTGTTCGCACTTCGGATTAAAATATTGCGCACACTATACCCTTATATTAGCTGACTAGCTGTGCACGCGACTTCGCCCAGGTGGAACTTAATGCAAAGATTTTTTTTTTTTTCGAAATGTCTACGCTATTGACCCAGCAAGGTCTTAACAGCTTCACCGGACTACCAGTTAATGCAAAGAATAGTTTTTCATTTACTGTATCTTTGATATTATTTCTAAATTATATAATGTCCAGTTTATGTAAGAGACTGAATTGCATTTATCTGCCTACACTTTTATAGTACTTAAATCGAGTCGTCATTCAAATAACAACAACTTTTGATAGAACGGACCGATTTTAATGAAACCAAGATTAAATGTTATGCGAGAATATGTTTTTATGAACGCAGTATTTTAGCAGTGTTGCGTATTCAAACTGACAGACAGACAGAGATTTCAATAAAGTATTGAAATATATGTTTTGTACTTATTACTAGACACCTGCAACATTTTTTTTCACTAAAAATTAAAAAGTACAGACACCTTAGATTTAGATTCTTGTTATATGTATAGACGTATAGATATCCTATGTTCATTTTTCATACAGACTTTAAGGTATTTTTTTTTATCTCATAACAGACAAACAAACGGTGGGGGTCACCTGTTGTTAACTGATCACCGCTGTCCATAGACACTAGCAACACCATGGGAGTCGCAAGTACGTTGCCAGCCTGTGTTTGGGGGAAGGGGAGGGGAGGAGGAGAAGGAGGATGGGGGAGGTGATCCTCCGGGGCTCTCATTGACCGAACGAAACGCAATAATGCAAGCACTGTTACTTCGCGTCGATTTTCTGTGGGTCGGGTGGTACTACCCCGGACGAGCTGACCCATTCATGCTAAAACCAATAATAGCTTCAGCGTGGCTCTGCCACCTAGAAAATTATTAGGATGATTAAAATTGTGGGATTGTGCTGATAATGCTTTGACCGGTGAATATCATTCCAATGTCCGTAGGTTCGAACCCCGGCATATACCAACAAAATTTTCGGAATTCGCGTACATTTACTAGCTTATATTGGTAACAGTATCGGCTGACGGTGATGGAAAACATCGTGGGGAAACCTGAACCCTGACAAATGTTCTTGTAGTACTACTGTATGTGGCAAAACATAGAACTGTGGATTTCTCAGAATTTGAAATCGCCAATACGTCGTGGACTGGAGCGGTGATTATGGTTCATACCTTTTATCGAGAAGTGGCCTGACGAGTGTCTCTTACAGGCTGTTGATGATGATGAAATTGCGTGTACATAGA